>BGPR01002377.1:165464-180799 GCA_013235015.1 Araneus ventricosus | reverse complement strand
TTTTGTAAACTCAGCGCAAATATTTGGGAAGATATAAAGGTTTTCTTAAAAAATCTCAAATTTTCCCACCTGTTTTTTGCTTATAACATGCAGAGTTTTCTGTTATATTATACGAAACTTACAGAAAAGGTGACAATTTGTTAGAGAAGCATTTGAATAAAACTTTGGAAAAGAATTGTTGAATATTACAGGAATTATGAGCAATTTTAGTAAATAGTGTTTTACTGCCCATGCGCGAAACATAGTTTAATTTTTCTTTCACAACTTTAAAGTCAGATATATAGGGCAACTTAGATAAAAAAATTCAGTTCAATATCATTAGTATTCAGAAAGGTATCGGCATTACAACGAGCAGAATTTTAGCTCCTGTCGAAGAGAAGCTAAAAGATGTGGGGTTGTACACAAATTGATATTTTTTAAACTTATATCTTTAAATAGTTATATTGAATTGTATAGTGGTTAGAATTTGCTGAATACCCATGAACACATCTAATATTCGTAACGAATAAATATATATATATATATATATATATATGTAGAATTATTAAAATATTTTAAGAAAAGAAATTAATTAGATAAAAAATCGTTTCGTCATAAAATAAATATATTTAAAAATATCGTTTGGCCGTAAAATTGTAATATGCATCTTGTTAATAATCATGTAAATAATATAATTAAAGTAATAAAATGTTTCTTATTTATAGTGCCTAATTAGCTGGAATTTAAGTTATGCACATAATTGATAAGTGTTCATGGGTATGCAGCAAATTCTAACCGCTATACAATTCAATATAACTACTTAAAAATATAAGTTTAAAAAATATCAATTTGTGTACAACCCCTCATCTTTTAGCTTCTCTTCGACAGGAGCTAAAATTCTGCTCGTTGTAATGCCGATATCTTTCTGAATACTAATAATATTGAACTGAATTTTTTTATATAAGTTGCCCTATATATCTGGCTTTAAAGTTGTGAAAGAAAAATTACACTATGTTTTGCGCATGCGCAGTAAAACACTATTTACTAAAATTGCTCAAAATTCCTGTAATATTCAACAATTCTTTTCCAAAGTTTGACACAAATGCTTCTCTAACATATTGTCATCTTTTCTGTAAGTTTCGTATAATATAACAGAAAACTCTGCATGTTATAAGCAAAAAACAGGTGGGAAAATTTGAGATTTTTTAAGAAAACCTTTATATCTTCCCAAATATTTGCGCTGAGTTTACAAAAATTCCTGTAAATATTATGCACATTAAACATTACCATTTCTGAAAGTTTTATCTTGTTATCAGTATTCTGTGAAGCGGGGTGGGCCAAAAACGTTTTTGTCTTCATCAGTTTGTAGACGGCCCCCTAATTTCCCTCAGGACCGAATCTTCATTGTAAAATGTGAGTTATTGTCCATTCTTTACATGTCCGAGGTTTAAAGGCAGTCGGTTAAACCATTCTGGAGAAATTCTAAAAAATGTGAAAATCTGCAAGTGTCCGGATACTTTTGGGCATATAGTGTAATTCTGACTCTTTTAATAGTTAAAGTCAAGTGAATGAGGTTGACTTTTTAAAATATTGGCTGCTAATGTGTTTGAGTGATGGATTTGTTAAAAAAAAATGCTAATAAATATTGTTAATAAGTTTGTGTTACTAAGTGTATCAATAAACCCTAATAATTTTTGTATTTTATCCTTATTTATTTACAGTTAATACATGGTTGAAATAAATTATTTTTTCATTCCACTTCTTTGAATTATATCCATCATCTTGAATGTCAGTTCGATTATATTGTGCTTTGTTTATTTGAAGAACAAAAACTGGTACGGGAAACTTTTAAAACATTGTTGTAAAAGTTAATAGTATTGCAAAATTTTTATGATTATTTTCTCATAGTGTATGAGTGCCACTTACAAAGATTTTTCATAGATTACTACAAGTGATAATATTAATTTTATATAATTGCCGTCTTTTGAATGTTAATAGTCGTGGGAAATGCAAAGCTTGTTCTTATTTAAGTTCATTGTTTACTTGTGATTACTTAAATTATTTTGTTAAATGTTAAGCATGTCATTGGTAGTTTTATATTTTACTTTGTAATAAATTAGTACTTGATGTACTAAATTATTTCGTTAAAATGCATAGATGCAATTTGTGCTTGTAAATTCAATAATATAAAAAATAAAAGTTATGTATTACGTCAAGTAATTTTGACAAGTTACTTTTTTCTCATGTTCCTGATAGGAAATATATTATTTACTCAATTCTTTATTAAATAGTATGCTTTCTGTATTTCAGGACGCTGATAAGAACATTATCAAGCATCTTAAATCCATAGGGCGATTAGTCCATCAGGGCTCTACCAAACACAGTTATCCTTTCTGTTGGCGTTCTGAAACACCACTCATCTACCGTGCTGTGCCTTCCTGGTTCATTCGAGTGGAACATATGAGGGATCAGCTTGTTGCTGCTAACCAGGAAACCTACTGGTAAAAATAGTTCATTTGTATTCAGAGGTTGAAAGGGATAAGCTATTGGGACATATGTAGGATAAATGACAACTAGTGCAAAGGTTTTTTTTTGACCAGTTTGTCAGATTAATTAACTTAAATACCATAAATGCAAATATATTTTGTCATAATGGCACTTCTTAAGACTGATAACATGAGCATCATCACTCCTTTTGTTATTCCACTATGTTAACTACTTCCTTTTTTTTTAATGTATAAAAGGAGTTTTGAATATCCGTATGTGTGGAAGATAGATTATATTTATGAAAGATTGTCATTTATAATGAGAAAAAAATGCCTAGGGCAAATATACTTTTACAAAATATAAGAAATTTTAAATAATACTTGTTTTGATTTGTAATTGCTTAACTTGCCTTCAGTTGTTTATCTTTGAATTTGATTCCTATTATTTTCTGTACAGTGTAACTGCAGACTAGATCAGTGGTGCACAAACCATGGATCATGAACCCTCTGGGGGTCGCGAGAAAACTTTTTTGTGTTGCTAAATTCAAAGAAATTTATTTCACAATAAAAAATATAAGGCTTTTCTTCACGTGCGGTCGCGAAAAAATTTAACACAAACCGAGGGGGTGGGAATGAAAATAGTTTGCACACCACTGGACTAGATGAATAATAAAAAGAAATGAAAATTTATTTCAAATAAAAGGCAAATTTCATAATTTCAGGGTACCTGATTTTGTCAAAGAAAAACGATTTGGCAACTGGTTATGTGAAGCCAGAGATTGGGCTGTATCACGGAACAGGTACTGGGGTACTCCCATTCCCCTCTGGATTAGTGATGATGGAGAAGAGGTAAAGTTTAAAAAAAAAAAAATGTTTGTATGTTTGTTAATTCTCCAAGCAGCTTTGAAAGTGGATAAATCTAGTTTTTAACTTGTTATGAAATGCTTAGTAATCTGAAGAATTTTATTTATTTGTTCTTTTAAGAAAATGTATGAATAAATATGACTTGAACCACTTTGCAGTTGAACATAAAGAACAGATTAAGCTAATTGATATAAAATTATCAGTTTTTAGTTTTAAGTAATGCTTTAAATTTTGAATCCTGGAATAACTTAGCTTGACAGAATCGTATTGTTTGGTCCAATATAGTCAACATTCTAGCTCTTGTTCCATACAATTCCATGCCAAACCAAGTATATTATCGTATAAAAATATTTAGTTATTGTTCTGATGCATATTTTTAAGCTTGAATTTGTAGTGACTAAGGTAGTTTAATGTTTCGAATTGCTAATTGCAGGAAGATAGCAGTTTGTATTTAATTTGTGGTGTAAACTTACATAAATGCACTAATTGTCATTAAAATTTATTGATACTAATAGTTTAATTCATGAAAAATTGTGTTGAAAGGAAAACATGCATGCTGCTGAATTGGAACAAAACACCACTTAAGTAAACTATAACAATAGTTTGCATGTGTTTTCTCATGATAGGGGTAAAATTTACTTTAATTAGTAGGGACTTTTAAAAATGAGTCTTCTAATAAGGAAGAATACTCTGCTTGATATTGCTAATCTTGAAATTAGGCAGTGTGTATAACATACATGCAGCCTATAAATACCTAAAAATTAAACATCAAAATATGAAGCTCTGTTCTTTTTCTGTGCTTTGTAATTTAAAAATAGTAATAATAATACATATACAGTATGTGTAAAAGACAAAATGGCAAAATATGAATGTTCTGTTGATGACTTTCAATAATTTGCCTATTATGGTCATATGGCAAATAATTCAATTTTTATAACTTACTTAAACAACAAAAGCAAAATATTCTTTGGATGTTATGTTCCTGATGAAAGCAATAACATAATTTGCACTGCTGAGTGACAAAAGAAGGTTTTTACCATAATTGAATAACTCAAGACTGAAATATTCCTCTACAACAGAGATTCCCAACCTGTGGTACGCGTACCCCTGGGGGTACACGAAATCAAAGTTGGTAATGGTGGAAGCAAGAAAACATAAGAATTTTTAAAAAAAGTGACAGAATTTTGTTTTCACAAGTGAATACTTGCTATTTAATAACTATACCATTTGAATAGTTGATTATTACGAAGTGTAAGTTTCAGTGTTATCCTTATAAGCTAATGCGAAATTATTACATTACTGATTTCATTTATTTTCGCGTTGAACTAATACTATTGCGAAAATGCAATAAAATGTAAAATAAAAAATGAGTCCGGCAAATGCTATTACTCCGAGTTATTTGACCCTTAAGCTTGCCTAAGCCTTTAATATTATTGATAAAAACCTCTTTGCATAGACGGATGGTTGGTGGTAGGAAGATATGACAATAGGGGGTACGTGAAAATATGAAGATTAATCGAGGGGTACATGGGGGAATAAAGGTTGGGAACCCCTGCTCTACAAGATAATTATTTTATATATAATGTATAATACTCTTACTAGGAACTGAACATAACCTGACCATAAAATATTTATCTAAGTAGCAGAAAATTCTATCTATTGAATGTACTAAGGATATCTGAGATGAGTGAAAATAGACTGGAATATGCTGTTATTTTATATGTAACAAGCACTGTAATTCAGTTCTAAATGTTTTTCTAGTTTTCCCCAATTTCAATCATACAATCAATACCATGAGTGTATTGGTGGTTTTTTTTTATTTTTCAAACCCCTCTTTGTATCTGCCAGAAAGTTATGTCTATAATTTTGTATTTTTTTCATTTTTGTATCAGTCTTTAAAAAACTGGTATCCATATAGAGATGTCTTTTGGAATGTTTTAACCTGAGTAACAATTTATTGGGATTATTTTACTTCTATTTTTATTGATAGGGATTTTCAGATGCTACTGATAAACTGCTAGTATATAGTGTTGAGTGATTTATTAAAATGGCTCTAACATTTCATGCTTTGCCTGAAATCTTCTACTTTTTATACACTGGATGATGATCCATTTGACATGATGCCACTTTTCTGATTGGCATAACATTTCTTTCACTAGCTTTTTAATTTTCCTGTGGTATTCTTGATATCCTTGTGAATAAATCTGTGTTAATAATTTTGCTGTTAATGTTATTGAGATCTACTCATTTTTAAGGTCTTTTTCCCTCTGTCACCTGAGGTACGGCAATGAATCGTGTTGAGTAATTAACAAGGTCATTTAAGAACATAAATATGAAAGATATGCTTGCACATAAAAAGTTGAAAGTTTTTTTATAAGAAAAAAAAGTATAGATATATCTGTTTATTGTACTGTCGGCATAAAAAAAAAACACTTCAATTTTCATTTTTTAAAATAGTGAAAAAAAAAAGCTCAATAAATGTCAATTAAAAAATTCTTTCTTTTTTAAATATAAATGCTTATTTCTAAATATTATATTGCAATATAAATTTGTTATAATAAATAGTAAATATATTTTACTTCTCATTATTTTGATATACATTTTAGCTTATACCATAGAGATTTTTTTCAAAATTGTTGAAATATTTTTAGGTTGTTTGTGTTGGTTCCATTGAGGAATTGGAAAAACTGACCAATCAGAAAATCACAGATATTCACCGTGAATTGTGAGTCATTTATCAAACTTTTAAATTTCTTTGGTGTTATACATCTTCTCCATATGTTTTACACTTTCAAACTGTACATAATTTATTGTAAATGTGCTTACTAGCCATATATTCATCTGAATAATAGCAGGATTTAAAAACTCCCTCAAGAAAATAAAAAGGTCATGGACACTTGTCACAAGGATGCTTGCATGGGAAATCTGAAAACGAATTTTGAATTGCTGTTATTCTTGCATATTATCTTTTTCATATCTGGTTTTATTGCTTAAAGGTTATGCCAAATAATTAAAATGGAATTTTGCTTTGTTAATGAATTCACTTTCAAAAAAGTACAAAAGATTGATAAATGAATAATACCATCATAATTAAATTATGTTAAGTCTAGACACAGTTTAGGAAAAACATTTTTTAATTTTAATGATCATGAAGCATAGGAATTATGCTATTTGGTTCAATTTATTTATATGCAACTGTGTGGATTCCATTCATTTAAAGAACAAATATCTTGTATGTATAGTTTTAGAAATGTGAAGAGGCATGTTTTGATAGTGTTTGATATTGTAAATTGGGGTTTCTTAAACTCTAAGTGCAGACCTCAAGTAGGTAACGTACTTGAGTGTTGAGGTTGTGAAAACATTCACAGTGATTATTCCAGTCAAGATCTTCAATATTAGAAAACCAAATTAATTTGAAATATTTCGCTAGAATTTTTCCAAATAGTGCATTGAACTACATTTCTTTTTTATGTCTTTAATTTATACTTTGATTTTCTGTTTTGTTTTCTACTTATATGTATACTTTTGGGATCATAAAAATTTTTTGCAATCATAGACTAAATATTTTTGAGGCTGAAATGCAGTCATGTGCAGAAAAAGTTTTAATAAGTTTTCTGTAAATAATACTCTGCAGTGCTTAATTCACACTTTTATATTATTTAAAATAAATTTTCACCATTTTGAGATGGTTAACTGAGTTGTGTTTTGCTATAAGGGTTATTAAAAATCAAAATATGTTTCAGTGTGGATGGATTGACCATTCCTTCTTCTCGAGGCAAGGGCCCCTTGCGCCGAGTCAGTGAGGTGTTTGACTGTTGGTTTGAAAGTGGAAGCATGCCTTATGCACAGGTTCATTATCCTTTTGAGAATGTCAAAGAATTTGGTGAAGGTTTCCCTGCTGACTTCATTGCTGAAGGAGTAGATCAAACTCGTGGGTGGTGAGTAATAAAGAATTTGAAACAATAAGGGAGAGCACTATTACATTAATCAACAGCAAATAAATTTGAGTAACTTGGTGAAACCTGAAAGAAATTTCATTTCATGCTTCTGTATTAATCTACTTAATATATTGCAAATAAATATTTATTGATGTGAAGTTTTGGGATGGGCATGGAGTTTTCTTAAAATTTTATAACTTGTTGGTAACTGATTAGAATTTTGGGTTTGAATAACTAAAAGCTCTTAATAATAATCTTAATAATAAGATGTATACTCTTTCTGTTATAACACAATATGCTTATGTGGAATGGTATACTTTCAATGTGATGAAAATTTTACTTGTCATTCTCGTAGTGTTTTAGCTACGAGAAATTTTCAACACCAAATTATTTATTTTATTATTATTTATTTAAAAAAAATCATTGCAATGAGTTTTTTAAGCTTCGAGTGCTGATTAAGTAAAAAAAAAAAAATGATTTGAAGACACTTGTATATGAAAACTCATTTTTGTCTGACAGGGTTAAATTAGTACCTTATATATATTATAAAAACATTGTCTCATTTATGGTCTTTTCTTGAAATTTTTTGCTTTAGGTACAAAACAATTATAATTTGAACAATAATCTTGGTAACTGTTGAAAATGACATTTATTTTTAAGATAATGCTTTCAAACTAATGGATGATATTTATTTAATTAGCTTCCAAAGAGCAAACAGATGTAATTTTTTTATATGCATGTTATATATATTTTTTAGTATTATGACTGAGATTGATTATACATTGATAGAAATGTGTTTTGTTTGTGTGTTAACAGATTATTTTATTTAGGTTCTACACCCTATTGGTGCTTTCTACAGCATTATTTGGAAAAGCTCCTTTCAAAAACGTAATTGTGAATGGATTAGTGTTAGCAAGGTATATATAATTTAATTAAAATTTTTTCATCAAGCATTTTTATTGGGTATCTCCATATCAAAAAAATTGTTGCTATTTTCCTTTCTCTCTTTTTCCTTCACTTTCACTACATTCTACTGATTTTTATCAATAAAAAAATCATTAAAAGTATAATTTGTTTTTCAAATATTTGAAGTAATATCTAAATTATTTAAACACCTAATTTTTGTGTTTTTATTGCAATATTGAAAAAAGAATGCCTTTTTAAAAATAATTGTAAGTAATAATCATAAGACCAGTTTCATAATCCTGTATACAAAGCAGCTCTTTAAGTTTGTCAAATTCCTTATGGAGGGGCCTGAAAATTTATCTTCAACATTGATTTGAAAGAAACTGATTTTAGCAATTTGTAATTCATAAATATTCCAAGAGCATTTGAGCAAATATATTATTTATATTAATTTTTATGCTTCGCTCACTTAAATGCTATTGTTGCAATAATGTTTTTTGAATTGTTAACTCGGTTCATTACTTGATCGAAAAATTTAAAACAAAATCTATCATCTCATGTTTTTTTTTTGTGCAGCGTTTTTTCTTCTTTTTTTAAAAGTAGGATTATGCACTGGTCATTTTATCGTCGTCGTTCAAGCAGTAGTCACCAAGTCCACCATAACCTTTCGATGGAGTACTGCAGTCATTTAGAATTTGCAATTTAATTGTTATGTGATAGAAACCTGCTACCTAAACATCAGTAAATAAACAATTGGAACTAGAATGCTAGAAACTTGCAAAATAATTTTTACTGTTTATCATAACAATTCAAAAATAATTAAGTTTAAATTGAACCAATCTTGAAACTATAGTTTTGGACTTGGTGACTTCATGATGAAGTTATCTTGACATTATATAGAGGAAGTCTCTTAGTCTGTGCATATTTTGTGTTATTTATTGAATGCAAATTGCTTGATTTTAGTACATTTCTTCACCCTTTTGTGCAGTACTTTATATTCGGTACATGTATTTATACAAAAACATATGCTTAATGGGAAAAATTGTCTTTTTTTTATTTATTAAAATTGTTCTCAACCATGAATGGCCAGACATGATTAAATGAGATAAATTAATTTTGGCTGGATAAAACTTATTCATTTACTGTTAAATGTTTATTTCTTAATTAATATTTACTAATAATTAAAACATTTTTCTATGTTTGCAACACATTTTACTTAAAATTTTTTTATTTATGAAGTTTTATATTTATAAATTTATTAATAAAGATTATTATTAAGTTCTGCTATGTAATTTCTTCCCTAAAATCATAGTGATATTTGTTGTCTTTCTCTTTAGTGATCGACAAAAAATGAGTAAGCGCAAAAAAAATTATCCTGATCCATTGGAAGTTGTTAACAAATATGGAGCAGATTCTCTGAGGTAAATTCCTATAGCTTTTGATGACTGTTCTTTGATTTTAAAAAATTCCTGATATCATTTTATTTTTAAGCTGGGAACTTTTTTAGCTCTTGCATGTTTACTATTAAAATACTATAAATTTCGGTGATTGCTTTTTTTTTTAGTTATTTAATAATATTTTTGTAATTTAATTTTATAAGATTGCTTTTTTAAGTGAATTAACTTAGAAAATTTTACTTCTAAACTTTTAGTTGAAAGTTTTATAGTTTAAATTTTACATAATAAGGAATGATTCTTTTTCATAGAAATTTTATACATGTTATAAAAAATTTCCATTGTTTATTATTTATGAAAGAGCATTTATTACATGTACCACTAAGGTCTTCAACTTTACATTTGATTATACTGTTATTTACATTCAATTATCAGCTTGTAAAAGTAGGCTGCAAATGGTATTTATATAAAAGCTGACTGTGTATAAAATGGATGAAAGTTATGGACACAATATAAATTTTATCTCTTGCTTTAAAATATAGTTTATTTTAGTATATAAATCCTTTTGATGGTAAAGTATAACAGATAATAATTTGATTGGCGAATAGTTTGATTTAAAAAAAAACTTTAATATTTATTTTTAATTTATTTTTATTTTTGAAAATTCACCAAAATGTATGCCAGATTAATACTGCGTTGTAATTTTAAATAAATGCAAGTATTGTGTGAGGAGGGGCAAATGCATATTTGTGTAAATGTGGATTGATCTGCATTGTCTTGAAATTTATTCATTCAATGTCACTTCAGTTTCTTTGCGGCGTATAGCACACTTCATGTGGAATTGTAAATTGAAAAAGGTACCCAAGTCTATTTTTTTAAAATAAACTTAGTTATATTAGGTTTCTAGTTACACATTCATTCTCTGAAATCATAATTTTATGCGATTAATTTCAATTCTCATCAGATAGTATTTTATTATGGTTTTCTTAAAATTATATAATTATATGTCTTATTTTTGGAGTTCTGAATTTTATAGGATATTACCTAGGAAGGTTATCATTTAAACTCATTTTGATAAAATTGTTTTTTTTTTTAATTCTGTGCATATTTGTAAATGCATAACAATTTCTTCTTATTCTTGGGTTTGTACAAATAATGAGCTGGAAGTATAAATTGCATATGAGAGTGGCAGTGTTGATTTTCATTATGTTGTGGAAATTTGCAGATAGTGGTAGTCCTTATGTTGGTGTAGTATGGAAATTTGCAGAGTGGGCTGCTAGCTCAATCATCATGCTTGTCATTTGATCATCATTCAAAATACCAATTATGAAATCCATTCCTAACATCCCTTGTTTAGCTGCACATTTTGAGGTTAATCTGACAAATTACCAAATCGCATGAAGTGTCAAATTTCAAATCCAAGTACCATAAATCCTCAGTTCAGTGGATTGATTGGGACAATAAAGTGTATGGGAAATTGGAAGTGGGACAGAATTGTCTCTGGTGTCACAAACATAATTGTTAAAATGTGTGGTTAAATGTGGTGTTTAAAATGGGATATTTTATCTAAAATTGTGCGGAATAATGTAAATGTGAAATATGCGATGTATTTGCCATATTAGTAATAAAAAACTCCTAACAACAATATATTAGAAGGATAGAAAGAAAAAAAAAATCTCTCTGGAGCAAATTTTCTTTATAAAATCCAAGTTTTATTGATTCAAGCTTGGTTAAATGGAGAGTTTACTGTATATTGCTTTGATTTTTTCCCACAGATTGTACCTGATCAATTCTCCTGTTGTGAGAGCTGAAGTTCTGTGCTTTAAAGAGGAAGGTGTGCGTGATATATTGAAAGATGTGTTTCTTCCTTGGTATAATTCTTATCGGTTCTTAGTTCAAAACATCCATATGTATGAAAAGGTAAATGCTTGACATTAATATTTTCAAATTTGCTTGTGTCGTACTATTTTTTTTAAAAAAGAAATTTATAAGTTAAAATTTGTTTAGATTGGTTTTAATTGTTTTCCATGGTTATACTCTGAGTTTTATTGGAAACAATTGAGATGCCTGAATGTTTTATTTTTAAATTTAAAATTTTTTAAATCAATCTATCAATTATCTTTACCTGTATTTTGGTATGTAGCTTCATTGTTAGCATTTAGAGATTTTTTTTTTGTGTATGTTGTGGGGGTAATATCCATTTAAGACTGAAACTTATCTGATAAAATTGCTCATACTATTTTTTCTTCTCAAAAACTTGGAATTCTCTATAGCTTGAATCAGTATTTATGTTTACAAAAAGCCAACACTGGTATTTCAAACAAATCAAAGACCAAGCAATGAATTGCTCATATGGTTAGAAAAAAAAGATATATATTTTTTCTCAATTCCTGTTTTTCCATTTTGATCAGATTAATAGTTTCATGTATATCATTCCAAATCAAATGTAGATACTTATATTTTGGAACTTTCAAAATATATAGATCTTTGCCTTCTAATGGATGCTTAATGTATTTATTTGGCATTGGGTTTGTTCTTTGGCTCTTTAATAAACTATACCAAGAAATGTAACTTTCTTAAAGGTAATGAATAATAATAAAAATATAATAAGAATTTGGCATTTGCTATCTCTTGTTCTTGAACTGATTTTGCAAATTACTATTTTTTCAGAATTGGGATGTCAAATTCGTATACTCTGAAGAAATGCATGACAGTGTGAGTACTCAGAACATCATGGATTGCTGGATTTTGTCTTTCACTCAGAGTTTGGTAGCATTTGTATCTAAGGAAATGAAAGGTTGGTAAAAATTTATTTATGTCTTACCATTGTAGTGTGGAGAAAGTATCTTTATCTCATTTGCCTATAACTTAAAAGTAGTGTTAAATGCTTAATCTGTAATTATTTGCTGCACTTTTAAAAGTTGTTTCAAAGCTATTGGATACATTTGCTTTGAGAATTTGCATCATTATTTGAAATTCTGATAAATTTGCTCTAAATATCCTCTCCTACCAGTTAATTTTCTGCTATAAGTGGAGTAGAAAAATCATTATAATCATCTTCATTCTTACCCTAAGCAGTTCTTTTCTCTTAAATCTTGTCGTATTATATATAGCTTTTAGACAGAGGCTCCATATATGTTGAACAAAAGTGCATCGAGTAAAAGAAATAGAAAAATTAATTTCAATTTAAGTGATTAATTAAATTAATTTCATACTTTCAAAATAAACTGAACTATTCTTTTTGTTGATGAATGTAAACATAGATTGAAACTCAGCTAGTCTCTACTTCTTGACTCTGTTCACATTTTGAAATTTCATTTATCTTTTTTATGAGTTTACTTAAATTTATTCTGAACAACAATTAAATGTCACCAATTTCTTATAACTCATAAGCAATCTTGTTGACAATTTATAACATGATTCGATTATATGAAGTCCTTAACATGACTTTTTAGTCTTTTAAAATTGAAATGTACTTTTTATTGAACATTTTTAATAATTATGTATATAAAAGCATATTTTAAGGTTATTGTTTTTGTATTTTGCCTGAAGTACTCCTTTCCTCTGCATTGTTTTCGAATCTGTACTAATAATAAAAGAATGTCTGTTGGCGGTCTACAGAACAGACCATTGAACTTAGAGCTACCAAATTCGGTACAGGTATACTTTGGAAGGTGGGAATGTGTGCCTTGGGGCCATTTTTTTTCAATTTTTTATTCAAATTTTAATTATTTAAAAATTAAGCGAATTTTGGCCATTTGCGGCCATTTTTTGTGTGAATATTTTCCGAAATAATTAATGCTCTAAAATTATTTTTATACAATTTATAGTGCGAATTTTCATCTTTCTAATGTTGTTAGTTTCAACTCTGTATATTATTTCAGTGAATTTTAAAATCTTTTTGAAAGCATTATCTATTGCTCTGAAATCGGTGAAGGTCACAGAATGGACAACACCCCTCGCGGACAAGGTCACAGAACGTTGTTTCCTCTAGGGAAATAGGTTGCCCCCCTTTTTCCCCCTTGTTTGAGATGACGAGGAAGCAATTCATCTGTACCCGGGGTAGGAGGCGGGGTGTACCGCGACTGGCTTTAGCTAAAAGATTCACAGTTCACTACCACGAAAATTTTATCCCCTTTAAATTTTAAACTATTTTTTAATTCATTATGTTAAGATAAATGCTAATTTTTTACAATTTTCAAGCATTTTAAACTCATTTTATGCATAAACCATTTCTATTTCATTTTGAAATGTGGAAAGTGACCTTTCCTCTGATATTAAACTTAATGCTATGCGACTTTTTTTGCGGAATTATATCAAATTTTTATTCCTATTTCAAATTATATATGCTTTACCAATCCTTCAACAAACTCAATTAGAATGCAACAATCAGAGTGAAACAGATAGTGAAACATCAATTTAAAAAAGAATTGAAGTAGCTTTTCGCTGTTATAAATGTTTTTATACATAAATTTACAATGTTTTCTGATTGCATATGATTGATGATGTTTTAAAGACTGTCTAATACTGACCCGAATTATAGAGTTGATTACTTTTTATTTCAAAACATTCCTTTTTTATTCTTATACCATTTTATCAAAATTAAAGGGCATTTCAAATTGTAACAACAATTTCAAATTAATATTTGAGCATAAGCAGCTAAAAACTGCATTCATTTACTGTTCTCTAAACTTTAAATTTCATTTATGAGCTGTAAACTTAGAACTTTGAATTTATGCATCTAAAGATTTTTTTTTTTTTTACTATTTCATATTGGATGCATCTCTATTTCATTTTTGATTTTGTAGCTAATTGTTTTATGTAAAAAAGTAAACGAAACATTCATTTTTTCATGACATTTTACTTAATTCATAATAGTCATTTGTTTGAGTTTTCAGATGTTTTTTTTTTCCTGGTTCCAGTTACGTGTGCTTTTAATTTCTTATGCACTCTGCCAATGTGCATGTATTTTCTCAGCGACTATCGGTAGTAATTGTGCCGAAAATCAGATCAGGATATTGTGGTGTTAAGGCTGCCAGATGTGCATGCAAATCTTAGTACTTACATTGATTAATTGGAGATTTGGTATGTGGTCTTCCTAATTTATCCACTTGTGATTGGGAAACAACACCTTTTTGGAGAGTAGCCTTTGAGAGTTTGGGAGCCACTTTCCAGCTGGTTTCTCCGTTTTTTAGGTGTATATAGGTTCAAACTGAAAATATGGAAAAAAATCTTTCATAACATTTTACCCCTTTTTCTTTATAATTCAAAAAACTTTACAAATTTTGGTCCCATGCGGTCTCTCCTCCCCTTAGTATTATTAGTCCAGCGACAATTTCGGTTTTCTTTCATTTCAGGCGGGACTTACCCGAATTTGTTCATTTCAGTATTGTGGTGTGGAAAGTAATGAAACTTTCCTTATCCTCCACTTCATCACAGTAACTTTTTCTCTCTGAAAACTATAATCTCTCCTTTTCTAGAATTTTTTTTCTGCACATTTCCTTTGGGACTTCTCTTGAGGTTTAGTGTGCCGTATGTGTCCGTTCGACATGGGGAAACAGTTTGTCTGCTAATTCCGTGAGAAGAATAATAATTGTCTATTGTAAGACAGTATGCTTTATGAAGCCAAAGGCTCATCATTGTCAGGACAATTTGTGACGAAAAGCAGGTAGAATACTCAGGTTTCAGAATAGTTGTCTCTTTACCTGTATATGTATTATTAGTAAGACATAGCAAGAAATAAGATTTTAACATAAAAAACTATTTTA
>BGPR01002377.1:76847-161322 GCA_013235015.1 Araneus ventricosus | reverse complement strand
CTCCAAATCTAGCTCTTTTGAGTGGAATAAATTGTTTCCATCCTAGTCTGCCTTTGAAGAGCATAAGGCTCTCATCTATTGTGACTTCTCGCTCTGGTGTCACCGTTTCACTAAATTTCTCATTGAGATGTTTCAGAACTGGCCAAACTTTTACTAATTTTGGGCATTTGTGATTTTGTGGGTCAAATGCTGCATTATCAGAAAAATGCAAGTAGTGTTGCAAAAGGCAGAATCAGCGATGAGACATTATTTTAGAGAAAAAAGGTGTATTAGTTGAATATCTTTTGCTCCAATAATGATCAATTCCAGGTTTCTTTACAATTCCTTGAAGTATATTGAGAGCGAAAAATACATGCAACTCTTCCATAGTAGTTTCTACCCAAAATTTACTCTTTGAGAATTGTCTTGCAACACTGGATTGGATGCACTGTTTAGCATATTTATTTGTCTCTTCCACAATTTTACTCATGAGTGAAAAATCAATGAATGTTTCATAAAATTGTAGAACATCAGAAGTGTTGTCAAATTGTACGTGCACAGAGGGAATACCAGAAAATTTAAATCGAGGACACGGAACAGGTGGATTTTTCACATTAACCTCGGTAAAAATTCTTGCAGAACTCAAATCTTCATCAGAGCTGAGCTCACTGCACGAGTCATCTGAGGAATAATCCAAATAATTAGAAGAAATATCTGTATCTGTATCAGAATGTAGTTCATCATCTAACAAGAAAGTATTTTCGTCGTCTATTCCATCCATAATTTCCATAAGATTCACAAGCACGGCATACAGTAGAACAAAAATTTCAAAGAAAAGTTCCCGCTTTCCCGCTACATAGAAAAACCCGGATGAAAAGCATTTCATTTACCTGGAAAAGCCACGCCATCTGTTGAAAAATAATAATACTAAATAGTCTCTTTCAATAATGAAAAATGCGGGCAAACCAGAAAAGGAAAGGAGAAAATATCGATGCCCGTACGCCGTACGGGCAAACCAGATGAGGCCAATTTCGGGTAGCACATACACTGTACGGGCAAACTGCTTAAAGGGTTAAACACAAAAGGGTGCATTAGAATATATTATTTTTTCCTTCTTTGTTACCACATCTCAGTTAACCTGTGACTGCAGAAATGTTGTCAAAAATAACACTGCGCTGCATGAAAATCGGCCCCGACACCATTCCTGCAAATTCTTATGTAAAATGACCCCCTGAATCCGAATATGACCCCCATTTTGCCCCATCACCCACCGTTTCCTCGGGAAGCCCCCCCCCTATTTTTATCACCTCTCCGGTAATTTTATGGCCATTAATTTGATTTGGAGGGGGAAAACGATTATTTTAACCGTTAAATGTCTTCTGAAGAGGCTACAGAGGTGAAAAGTTCTAAAATATGAACATTTGTAACAAGGGGGGATTTGGGAGGGATTTTCCCCCTTAAATTAAAAAAAAATCAATAAAAATGACCGGTTTTTTTGGTTTGTTTTCACAATTTTTTTCACTTATTTTCTACATATTCCAGCTTCCAGCCCCCACCCCCCTTTTCCTCACCCAAACACCCCATATAATAAAAATATATAGCAACAATTTTGGCTAAAAACGGGTAAGGGGGAAGAGGTCCCGAAGCCCTCACAAGAAAGTTTGGAAGATTCACTGTACAACGTTGCCGCTCTTTATTTTTCTCACTGTTATGTAATTTTATGGCTATGAATTTGATTTGGAGGGGGGGGGAAAGGATTATTTTAACACTTAAATTTAAAAATATAATATATAATAAATAAAATTAATGTATAAAAATAAAGTTTGGAAGTTTCACTGTACAATGTTGTCGCGTTTGCACATCAAACTCGGATTAAGCAAACAGTTTGTGAAAGCAATGGATAAGACAGGTGATGGATTTAACTTTTTGAAAACTAAATTTCCTCATCTTAGTGAGTCCAAAATCAAGGAAGGAATTTTCGTGGGTCCCCAGATTAGACAACTTTTTAAAGATTCAACGTACTATATTATAAATTACATTTATTATATTTGATATTATATTATCTATTATTATTATTATTTATTATATATTATATTTTTATTTTTAAATTTTTTGTGTTAAAATAATCCTTTTCTCCCTCCAAATCAAATTCATGGCCATAAAATTACATAAAATTCGGGACCTCTTCCCCCTTACCCGTTTTTAGCCAAAATTGTTGCTATATATTTTTATTATATGGGGTGTTTGGGTGAGGAAAAGGGGGGTGGGGGCTGGAAGCTGGAATATGTAGAAAATAAGTGAAAAAAATTGTGAAAACAAACCAGAAAAACCGGTCATTTTTATTGATTTTTTTTTTAATTTAAGGGGGAAAATCCCTCCCAAATCCCCCCTTGCTACAAATGTTCATATTTTAGAACTTTTCACCTCTGTAGCCCCTCAGAAAATATTTAACGGTTAAAATAGTTGTTTTCCCCCTCCAAATCAAATTCATGGCCATAAAATTACCGGACAATGATAAAAATGGGGGTGGGGGCGTCCCGAGAAAACGGTGGGTGATGGGGCAAAATGGGGGTCATATTCGGATTCAGTGGGTCATTTTACATAAGAATTTGCAGGAATGGTGTCGGGGCTTGAAAAAATATTTTTTTTTGCAGCGCAGTGTAATAAGAAACTGTTGGAAGAGACAACATTATATTTCCATCTTTAAATTATGCTGCTCAACCATGCATTCTCATTTCTTCTTCATAGTTGACAGTAAGAGGATGAAAAGGTGCCTTTTCTCAAACAAAATAAGATGTTTTCTCTCAAAAAAAAAAAAGTTACAAAACTGTTTTTACTTTATACTGCTTTGATATTTTGAGGGGAAAAAATGCATGTTAATTCCATTTAGTTAACCATAAATATTACCAACTGCACATTAGTATTTTTGATTTTGAGTGAGAGAAGAGAAAAGACAAAATTTATCTGTTTTTTGGTTATCTGTGTTTGGTTATAATATGTTAATTACAGATTTCTTTTGAGATTTTAATGATAATTTACTGCATGTAGAATAAATGAAACAAAAAAAAAAAGATTTGGTGAATTACAGTTTTCAGTTAAGTATGATCCTATCAGTCAAAGGAAATTTCGAAACTTTTAAAAACATAATAAAACAAATTTTTTTAAAAATGCACAACATTGCTGCTACTTTCTATCTTGATATTAAATATCAATTTAATATCAAAACACTTGATTTGTATTTGAATGGAATTTTTTTTGTGAAGTTCATGATGTGCAAGTGACGATGCATTAAAAAAATGTTAAAAACCAATTCTATAAATTACTGTTATTTTATGTTATAGGCACCTTTCACTCCTTTCTTTACTGAACATGTGTATCAAAACTTAAGAAAAATTCTAAAAGAAACAAATGATCATCAAGAAAGTATTCACTATTTGACTTTCCCTCAACACAAGTAAGTAAACCTGACTCCCTCATTTTTCTGTAAAGAAGTTTTTATTACTATCTATTACTTGATTTGGCCAAATTTTGTTTTCTTGAAACATTCACCGTCATTGTCACTAAAATTCATAATTCACTTTTTGTGAACTGTTTGTATAAGGTTTTTACAAGAACTGATAAATTTTCATTATTTGAAAAAAATCTTGAAAAATCCTTAGTTGTTTTTTAGGATTTGTTGATCTTTTTTACTTGCATTATGTCATATATAATAAATTACTTAGACTTTGAATACTGTTATACAGTAAATTCTCGATTATCTGGCATTTAAGTATCCGGAAAGCTCAACTAACCGGAAAAATTAGAAATTGAGTTTTTCTAACAATTTTACATTCACGCACGCGCCGTTCTATTCACTAGGACAATTTATTTCTGGAATGCAGCGTCCGCTCCGCATGGAGGGGTGTAGAAGAAAAAAAGCAATATACAGTACAGTGGTGTACACATACTTGTTTTATGGGGGAGGGGGGTTCAAAAGCAAAAGTGAGAACCAAAAAAAAAAAAGTCCTCACCTTTCGCCGAAAAACGAGACCTAAAAATGGAATCGACAACCCCCCGCCCCCCCCCCAAAAAAAAAGTTAAAGGGGCAGAATCGGTAAAAAAAAAGTGCCACAATCTACCCCCTTCCCATTTTTCCCATCGCACTCAACTATCCGAACTTTTCAGGTATCCGGAAATCGGCGTTTCCCCAGCATGCCGGTTAGTTAAGCTTCTACTGTATTGTAAAATCCAACAATAAAGTGTAAAAAAAAAAAAGACTGCTGACTTTGTAGGAAATATTAGTTTTTCAGTAAAAATTTAAATTGTTTATCATTGCTTAATACATAACTGTACTTTGAATGTTTTGGGATCACTGTTTCATGATTTCTATTTATTTACTTTGTCTTTATTTTAAGCTTTAGTATATGTAAGCATCTTATTCTTTTCTAATTTAATGATGAAATGATTATTAGTTTGACAACTTGCATTTTTGTTTAGCTTTTATGGAATAAAATTTGTGAATGTTTATCAATTATTCACAGAAACTATGTTAAAAAATATCCACTTTTACCACTAAATTTTGAAAGCAAATTTCAGTATATAATAATTTTTTTTGTATATTGTTACATTATTAAGGTATGTCAACGTTCTTTTGAAAGTGTTATTGTTACATTTTTTTTCTGAGACCTTCTTTATTTATCTTAGAGAACAGTTAATCAATGAGGAGGTAGAAAGGAAAGTTTCTCGGATGCAAGAAGTTATTGATATAGGGCGTCTGATTCGAGAGAGGAACACTTTGCCCATCAAAGTAAGTGCCACTACATATCCAAGTGTAATCTTGTTTACTGAAATAATTAAACTGAAATAAATAAAAAATGAATAAAGTTAAATACTTTGCTCATTGCATTCAGTTGAACTCTTTATTTTATGTATAAACAATATTCACTAAAATACATTTCAAGTAAGTAATAGTTTGATGCTTATGAAGAGTTTTCTTGTTGTTTTAATCCCTTAACAGGACAGTTTTCTGTACCATTTAATTAGATGAGCCCCTTCTGTTTGGGGTATGTATTGTTGTATTGATTCAACTAAGAGCCCATAGAACACTCAAGATGTTACTGGTCATTTTTGTAGTGAATGCTAATGTCTATGAATGACTTAATTTTAGATTATAAATCTAAAAATGCCATAATTTGATGCATAAAGTGAGCTTGGGCATCATTGTTAAGGGGGTTAAAATTTTTTTTAAAAAATGATTATTAATGCTCTATCATTATCCTAAAGGGGGAAAAACTCTCAATGTCTTTTTTAAAGACTAGTTTTGATTAAAAAATTTGTTGTGTATTTTTTACTGCTAACCCCTTTGTTTCTTTTTAATAATACTTTTTCCAGCTTTTCCAGCTATTAATGTATTATTATAGATTATATAATTTTCCTTATGTTAACTTATAGTATTAAACACAGTCACATTTTTATTTTATATTCTTTATCTGTTGTTATACGAGTTTTTAGTGCATTTTATCTTATCTTGGTATTATAATACTAAATTTAATTGAACTATTCTTGTTATTACTATTTAAAAATGTTGTTGAATTTGTTATTTTTAGTATCCTTTATCAGAACTTGTGGTTGTACACGAGGATTCACAGTATTTGGAAGATGTTAAATCTCTGGAAAATTACATTGTAGAGGTTTGTATTGTTTTATTGCTTTAAAACTAAAGTAAAATTTTTATACTCTTTTTTTGTTGTTTTAGGGATACTGTTGTAATTTTCATATTTTGAGATAATTAAATAAATGGGGAAACATTATTTGAGCATTATGTATTGTACATATAAACTGTCAAAAAAACCCCATTTCAACACTCTTGTTCCATTAGTAACTTCATTGAACTATCTAATAAAGTTTTTCTTCTTTCAAACTGTTCAGAATAGAATTCAAATTATTCCTGTATTTTCTCTTGTAGGAATTGAATATTAAGACCCTGACTGTTACAAGGGAGAAGCAAAATTATGGTGTTGTTTTACGTGCCGAACCTGATGTTAAAGAAATAGGAAAGAAGTTCCGTTCCGAGTCCAAAGGTATTTCCCAGGCTGTGAAAGTAAGTCATTTTATTTATATCAGAAAATGATATTTTATACTGGCATATAAATTGTGTTATATTTTTGTAAAGATTTCTCTTTTTAGATTGATGTATTAAATTTATAATTTAAAAAAAAATTTTTTAAACCTATAGATTATATGAAGAAATTAGTTTCTACAAATCTAAAAAAGCTTCTTTAAAGCTTTTGTATATGTAGATTATAATTATGAATGCCCTCTTGTTTTAATATGTCAACATTGTTCCATTTTAGTTTACTATTTAATTTTTTATTAGAAAAAAGGGGACTTTATTATTAGCCTGACAACAGTTATAGCAAGCATAAAATGTTGGGGCAAATTGTCATTTTTCTGTTAGTATTGTCAAAATATTTGCTAGTTCACTAAGTATGGAAACCTTATACTGTTTGGTAACAGAAAAAGTTGCATATTTGTGATAGACTTGGCATATTTACCATATGTGTGGTATGTCTTGCCTAGAAAAAAAGTGCTATATTTGGTGCATATTTTCCCTGTTGTTGGGCTAAAGGAAAAGTACTAAAACATTGTAACACAAATTCAGTTATTTTTTTAAAAAATCAAATGATAGCTAAATTAGAGAACTAACTTGCTGGATTTTTTTAATTAAATGTTTGTGCAGGAGTTAAAAAGTCAAGATCTTCAACGCTTTATATCTGAGGGTGAAATAACTGTATGTGGTCAGACATTGGGACAAAGTGATATCAGATTGATGCACAGCTTCAGTGGAGAAAAGGCTGCTGAACTTTCTCAGAAGTACCAGGTTCATTCAGCAGGAGAGGTAATACATTCTAAATATATGATATAGCTGCACAGAATATATTTTTCTTTTATTAACATTCCCATTAAGATTAACATTAACAGATTTAGTTTCATTCTGAATGTTTTAGAAGGATGTTCATTGTTAAGTTAAATTCTGGTTATTTATTCCTCCTTTTTGAATTTATTCAATTGCATCCTTTAAATTGCATTTAATTAATATTTATTTTTGTGAGTTAAATATATAGCTTAGTTTAAGAGTTAGAAATCTATGAAAGATTTAATTATGATATAGTGGGAATATTATTTTTAGTTTTTAATCATGTATTTAATATCCTACTTAAATATATACATTATATTTACATTCCTAGCATTGATAATATACAGAAACAATAATTAAAATAAAAACATTTTAAGAAGTTCAACATGAATCAGGTACTCTTTTTTTTCTTCATGATACTCCATGCAAGTAAGAAATAATTCCAAACACACATTTTAGATCTACAAGAACTCATTTTTACCCATCTGGAACACACTCAGCTTCTGAAAACAGACAATTTTCCCTGAAGGATTTCTTTGCAAGCATTCTGATATGCCACTATCTTGAAGATGTTGCTATATTTTTTATCTCCTTTTCTTATTCCTTTTGAATTATAAAGTTGCATAAGATATTCTGAGAGACTTAAATTATATGCGCTGAAAGCAGCATGTTGAAAGTTTTTGAGAGGTTGTCTTCGCAATATTGCTTTTAAAGTATGTGAATAACTGTTGTAATTTTTATATTTTACAAAAATATTGAATGCGTTTAGAGATCAGTTGTGACAAAAAATTATTTCTAACTAGTATATTTCAAAAATCTTGCTTTTTACTGTTCTCTTAATTCTGATTTAAAAGCAAAGGAGAGGCAATGTCAACCTGTTGGTTGAATACATGGGTCCTTATTGGATATTTATTCTATGATAATAAAAGTGCACAGTGTCTTCAAAAAATATTATATTATGTGCTCATTCCTTGGAAGTCTCTCAGAAACATAATTTGATAATATGGTCTCTTTATTTAATACTCACTGATTCTATAAAAGTCTTTTTCATCTGAAGATCAGTTGTTACAAAATGGTTTCTGTATTTAAATTCATTTTATAAACAAATTCATTAAATATGGGAAATTCACTTTTAGATAAGCATTTTATGAATTTTAGCTTTCTTTTATGATGATCCTAGTAGTTTTGTATAACTTTGATAGTCCCTCCCTCCTTCTTTTCATATGATGTGTGTGCAAGGAATTATTTGAAAAACAGTAAATAATGTTTGTAACATGTTTACTTATTTATTTTGTAGGTCCTAGTTCTGTTGGATGTGACTCGTAATCAAGAGATGGTAGATGAAGGCACAGCCAGGGAAGTCATTAATCGCATTCAGAAACTTAGGAAAAAGGTATAGCAGAGGGTTTATGTTCCTTTATGATATACAACTCCTAATATCTCTAGAAGGAAACATCACATTCAGAAAATGATCCTGTTAAAATGTTATTCCAAAGACACAAAAGTTTTCAAAATTTGCCTTTTGCATTCTGTGTATAAGCTTTTATATTTGAAAACTAACAGCATAAAATAGTGGTTGCAAGATCGGCTGTATTTGGAACTTTCTTTGATTAGGAGGATCAATCATACATGATTTCAATAAATTGTTGAGGCAACATGCAACCGTAACCATGATTATATAAAGTATTATCTATTGTGATTTTTAAATACAAAATGCTCATAATTCCTTTTCACTATTGAAACAAAAATGTACAAAATATTTCACCAAATTGATACAAATGAATCTGGATATATGAGCATACAAATTGTAACATGTTGAACATTTAACATTTTGTCCTTAAGTGAAAATATTTACCTTTTTTCTCTTATTTACAGGCACATCTGGTACCATCTGATCCAATTTGTGTTTATGTTGGTGTGCAGCCTGCTACTCATAATCTGGGTAAAGTTGTAGAAAATTTCAAGGACTTTATCTCTAATACTTTGAAGGCTCCTCTTCAACCTTTACCTTCTCAAACACCTTCTAACATAATTATTCAGGAAACATCACAAGTAAGTTAATAGATATACTTCCTTGTAAGCCTTGTGTTTTAATGTTTTATCTTGATTTCTTTTTAATTTTATGAATATTTTCCTGAAAATATTAAGTAAAAATGCTTCTTTAATGTAATGTTTGCCCAAATTTAAGGGGAAAGTTTTGTACATGTAGAAAACAAGACATATCTTTAATACACTCACATGAATCATTTTTCACTTTGTTGTGATAGATTCTTTCATAGTTATGATACAGTTGAATTTTATGATGTAGTAACTTCCATTTGAATAAAATGGGTAATATATTATCTACAATCAAGCTAAGTGTTTTTCTTGAATGACAGCAGCATTAAGAAATGTATATATATATATATATATATTTAATCCGAACTGATGTTACCAATAATAAATACTTTTGTATGGGAATTATAAAACTTTACTTTTTATAAGGTTTTATTCATAGAGAGAAAATGTGCTTGGATATGAGAAAAGACCCTTTTAAATATATTTATGCACTGTAATATCCAAAGCATTGCTGTTGGGAATGCTGTGGTTCTGTATGTGTGTAGGTCTGCTAAACTAAATGTGAATAATGAAGTATTTGATTTTCCTCTTTTAAAATATTCAATCTGTTTACATTTTAAAAATATTTATGTATATTAAAGTAAACAAGTTCATTAAATTTCCACCAGTTGATCATTTTCTGCTTTTTCCCCCCATTGTAGATTTCTCATAACATTAAAAAAAAATATTATTTGAATATTATTGAAATATTTTTTCAGGTTTTTTTTTTGAAAAAAAAATCTACCTATTTGGGGACTTTGCTGCTGTATAAATCTATGTATTCTTTAGAAATTTATTGTATTAGTTTATCTGTTTTTTTTATTTTGACTCCACTCTCTAAATAATAGAAAGAAGCTTATTTTAATAGGTAACTTAATGTTACTTTTTTTGTGAAATCAAATGTTTCTCAGTAATTAACTAATTAAGATTTTCAATTACCTAATGAGAAATTTCACAATGATGTATTTCATTGTATTGTCATGTCTATGCTGGACTCAGTTAACTTTTTTATAATATATTGCTAATTTTGCTTTTGTGTTTGAACAGATCAAAGATGCTGCTTTAGAAGTAATTATTTGTACTGCAAATGATGGATCTCCCCCTCCTAATGAACATAAAACCTCTGATGGAGATAAACGAAAAAAATTGAAAGTTGACCAAGAGAATGGTGAACCATTTTGCAAGTATGTGAGTTTTTTTCTTTCGTTGTTAATTTATACTCTATTATTAAAAATAGAGTGGCATTAAGATTGGTAGCATGAAATCAAATTTTAAAAGTTAATGCTACAAAATGCATTAAGTTAAAAAAAAAATACTCGGAGATTGTTATGTACACTAGCAATTTTGTATTTATAAAGAAACTCTAAGCAATTAAAATTTCACGAATGAAAGTTAAATTCGTATTCTGTTTTGTATTCTTATTGATCTCAGTCTGACTGTAATGATAAAATTTGTCACAACTTCTGTTTTTGATTTTAAATTTGTATAGGTCATGTAATTTTTAAAGTTTTTAATATCTCTTGTTAAGGCTTTTTTTGATATATAGAATCTATAGTTAGAAATATCCTGAAAATGAAATTGTTAAATGTTTCAGTACAGTCTCTGTCAGTATTTACTTCCTGTCCTTAATTCTCAAAGGAGTTTTTCTTTTCCATATCTTTCAAAGATCTGTTAGAAAAATTCTACAATTATTTAAATTTTGTTCAACAAAAAAAGTATAATTTACTGAAAAGTGTTTTACATTCTCCAAGAACAGACTCGAAGTTATGTAGTGGTAGAGTCTCAGTTTTAAGGCTGGAGGATCATCGAATCAACTTTTCTATGATCCTCCAACAATCAGCTGTTGGATTAGCATCACATAAAATCTGCCATACATATCCATACATATAGGCTTGATGCAAAATTAAGAAAGCCATCCTGAATGTCCCTTTTGTGACTTCAAAATGTGATACTAATCCAACAAGTCTAATGCCTCAAAATCTAAAAAGAGCTCTATAAAAACATCTAGAATGACACTCTGTAACTAAAGATATCCTAATTTCATCTGAGTGATTCTTTTTCTTTATTCATTTGTATTCCATTGATGATTTATATGAATATTTCCAAAATTATTGTCTTATGTGATGAAGAATTATCCGTCAAGTCAATGATGTCATTAAGTTACAATTTTTAGTGAAAAACACGGAGACGTAATTATGAGGCATTCATATCACTTGGCAGCACATATATGAAAAATCATAATTTTTAACCCCTTCGGGAAGTATGCCCGCAGGACGAGAGCTGGCAAGCGCAGTTTGCGCCCACCGGCCGACTAAGCCTAACACGCATTAAATTTCATCAAAAGTACGCTTTACATAATAATGCATGAAAAGTGTGCTTTACATAGAAAGGAAACCATTTTTAACTATGCGGTAAATGATATCATATTCTAAATCATTAAAAAAGTTTAAAATACTTGATTTTTAATAATAAAAAATAAAAATATAGTGCATTTCCCTATAATTGAAAGTACCTAAATAAACGCTAGATTATTGATGCAAAATTTGAAAATATAGGAAAAAATATATATTTACATTCAATATTATAAAATACTTGTAATAATTAATTATAAAATTGTAATAATTAACTCTTCAAAGCCTTCTGAAAAATCTTCTATTTTAGGACGCCACTGACATGACGGAATTGTAATTGATATATTAGTACTATCCTCTTCTAATTCAGAATTGGAAGATTCATAACTATCTAAAGAACCCTAATAATTTATTGCTTTATCACTATCGTCGGAAAATCCATAGATTTGTCATTCAAAAAGTTACATATTTTCTCCTCGGAAAGTTAACACGTTCTTTTACTGCAAAAATAAAACAGAGAGGCATAAAAACCCTTGACAGAATATCTCCCATAAAATCCCAACCCAAGCGAGAGGAGAAACTATAAACAATCACTCCAAAATGAGTTAAAGAGCTCTTGAACACATGCTTCTATTTACACTCGCCAGCATGTGTTTCTGTTTATATTCTCAAAAATCAAATAATTCTAATAGATTGATTCACAGACACATGGCCGACTACAATCTAACTTCGGAGAGAGAAATTCTAATGTATGGCACCAATCTTTTGAAAGAAACGTGGAATAGTAACGAGTCTGATAGAAAACATTTTGTTCAAAAGCCAAACACATATGTGCGGCTCTCGGCCCACAGCAGCAATTTCGGCGTAACGCAAGGATGTGGCGCTCGGCCCTGAGATGAGTCAAGCTGAAACACACATATGTGGCGCTCGTGCCGAAGGGGTTCAAGTCTTAAAAATAAGCCTTTCTTTGTATATTTGTCGTCTTATATTGCAGATACCTATATAGTTTATTTTTATTCTTCTTAGGTTTGTAAATGTTGAGCTGTGTGATGTGGGTACCTGTTCTGTATTGCTAGAAAATCCAAAAGGAAATTATATCTTAACGAGTGATGCTCTCTCTCGCCAGGTAAGCATAATTAATTAAGTGCTCAAATGTGTATATTATATCATTGTTATATCGGTATTGAAACTTTTCATGCTTAACCTTTTCACTACTAACGCTGACTATAGCTGGCATCCACAGAGCAACCCGCGGGTACGAACACTGACTATAAACAATATATATGATATAACTCGTAAAGATGAGTGCTGCCTATAGCCTGCATCATTCATTCAAATTTTAATTCTAATAATAAAGATTTTAATTACAATAATTACTGTTTATGTAGAAATTATGAATATATTGTTTTAAAGAAAATTGCCTTTTCTTCCAAGAGAATGTCAAGATGGCGTGGTTCAGGTGTAAGGCATAGACCCGAATGCCAAAGACTGTCCACATGCAGTGTGTACATTTTTGGCACTGGGTCCAGTTCAATGGGAACATTACAGCAGAGCAAATGGCTTTAGCAAAAGAGTTAAATCCTTTTATAAAGTATTTTTAAACTAGTCTATCCATTTTAATATTTCAACAAAACCTCTGTTCTACTACTTTAAGATCTTTGCAATATTCTCTTTTTTCAGTAAACAACTAAATATATGGTTTTCAAAAAGTTGTAAATTAACTTTAGATGCAAACAGAAAATTTTAGAAATTGGAAATCAATTGACAAACAGAAAAGGGTCTTGGTTGTTAAATTATGCTTTTACAGTTCATGCAGTTGCATAAAATATAATTTGTACAGTCTCGATGGAGAAGTGTTACAGAATAATTTAGCAATTTATTTAGATGAGAAATTCAAACAAAGGTGATGTTGTGGTTCTTTTCTTCCAGAATATCTATGCAAAATTTGAAGAAAACTGCTAAGAAGTGTCCATTTCTATTCAGTAGGATTAGTGAGGGTGAATTACAACCATTGTATTTTAATAGGATCTTGCTATTTTTGAAATGAAATAATCTGTGTTAAATTTTGAATAGGGAACTTAAACATTAAACCTCATTGTTATTAACCTTTAGGTTAGAATTTAGAAGAATCCAAGATCTCCTCTAAGGCAAGGATTTTAAAAGAAAAATGGGAAAAACTTTCTCCCCCTTTTTTTAGTCGAGATAATATCTGTGGTCCTTTTAGACCACCTGTAGATTTACCTGTTCTTGTATTCTCTTATTAGCTATCAACTTTCCATCACACATGTCATGATTCAATTAGAAAAGGGAATAATACTGTATACAGGGTAATTAGAAACCTAACACTTTATCACTGCAAGAAGAGTGAAATCTTATTGACTTACGGACACAACATATGTACCACCTATAAGTGAAGGTAAAAAGTACTATTATGCCACCTGTACTGCCTCTGAGATAAAGGTGAATATTTTTGGGCAAATTTTTATCCATGAGAAAATTAATATTCCTGATCAATCTCGTTTGATCTAGTATAAAATTTTTCCTGATACATTCACTTGGAAAGAAAGGTTTGCAGCACATTACTTGTAGTCAATAATACTATTTTTGTTTTTAGGTTCAAGTGGTGTTTGGAATTCATGGAAAGCGTCCACAGTTGTACATGACTTCTGATAAAACTCAACCCATTGACAAGAACTTATCTGAACAGGAAGTCTTACAATTACACAAAAGGACTCTATTTGCTTATTTAAGTTAAACATTTGTTTAGTAATAAATATTTTGCGGATGTGTTGCTTATTTTTTGGGTAAAACTTCAAAGATGAACAAGATGGATTTAAAACCATCTATGTGCGTGCATAATTTCTGTGCAAGAAACAGAAAGACATGATATTTCACCAGCTTAAAATTGTGACACGAACATCTTCGTGAAAAACTGAAACCAAAATGCTTATAGACTCAAATTAAACAAACAAATAAATTGACTTGTGCAGATAAGAACTATTGAAGTGAATTTGCTGTTGTATTTGAAGTTCTTTTTCACTTTTATGCATTAATTCTTCTGTCTAACAATCTCTTCTCTATATAAATAAATAGCAATTTTTATTTTATTCATGAATCAGAACATTTATGGGGGGGGGGGTAAATGGGTGAGAAACGGAGAAATTAAAAATAAGCTACTGATCTTTGATTAGAACTAATCTTATAAAGAATAATTATATTTAAGGTTTTGTCTAAGCTTCTGGCTCATTCCTCTTTATATAAAACTTTTTAATATTTCTCTCTTAACACTATAGAATGTATTAATATTTTGTGTTATTGTTTACAAACCAAGCACTACCTTGTGTTGAACGTTTCCAGGTGAACTGAATGAGCATAACCGTGTCACAAGTTAACATCATTTTATATCTATATTTGTAATGGCTTTTCAGTTGAAGAATAAATAACTTTCTTTTAAATTTTCATTAAATATATAAATTGCATTTATGTAACCAATAAAAAATAATTGACAGCAAAGTCATAACTATACATATAAATTAAGTGGGTATATTTAATCATGGTAGTTAGAGGTCTTAATGCATTTGTATTAGTAAGTAACTAATATGATAACTAGAAGCTTTTGAGTAAAGTAAAAATGCCTTAAAAGAATTCCCAAATATCTTAGAAATTAGCAAACAGTACTGCAAAGACAAACAGGAAAGATTTAATCTTCTACTGCAATTAATTAAAAAGTGCTCCTACTGCAATATCTGTCAAGAAAGATTCTTCCTCTCCCCTGCCCTCCATCCTGCAACATCTGATTGGACGCCAAGACACCACCAGCAAGCCTACTTAAATCGACTCCGCCCTCTCCTTCCCATTCCAGCAACGGAATATGTCCTCACTGCTTTTCCAGATTAGATTCTGAGAACTCTCACACTTCTGCAGATCCTAAGTGCCTTCTATCCAAAGTTTTAGTCGATTGTATGATTTAGTCGATGTGCTCCTCATTTCTCATCTCGTCTTGAATAAAGAAATCTTGGATGTAACAGTTAAAACTAAATCCTACAGCCTTTTTGTTGTTTAATTATTAAATGCCAGTATATTCTTTATTGTTGAATGTAGAGAAACTTCCTGGCTGTGCTGTTGAATACGATTTTCAAAAAAGTATTGCAAAGTAATCTTAACTGTTTACAGACCGAATTCAGATGCAGGTTACTTTTTAATTACTTTTTTGCATATTTCTCCTTCTAATGCTTTAGTTTAAAGATATCAATAATTAAAATATGAATAAAAAATTTTTTCTTAATGTTCCCAATTGGGAACATTGGCCACTTCTGATTAAGCTCATTACACTAGATCTACAAATGGATAACAGTGATGATCAGACTGAATAATAAGGCAAAGTATTGTAAAAATTATTTTTATAACGAAGCTCAGATATGAATTCAATTGAAAATTTATGAATTTAAATGAATAGAAGGTATCTTTCACACAAAAAAGTGCAGAAAATGAAATTTTATAACTGTATCCTAAGGCACTCTGGGAAGTAGTTCGAATACAATCAGGAGTGGCACTAGAGTTTGCCCGACGGGGGGGGGCACGGTCTGCTGTACGGGGGGTACGAATGTAATGAAATTGGTCTAAAATTTTAGTCAGATCTTTATTTAGCAACTAGTTGAACACCCCATGCAAAATTTTCCCCGATGGTGGGGGGCACAGCCTCCTTGCTCCCCCTCTGGCACCACCCCTGAATACAATCCCCTTTTTTTGCACTCATTGCACTGTAATCTTGTTTTTACGTATTTTTTTCTCCGCATTATGCATATTTTCGTGAGTTGTTACAGTAAGGCAATGACCATCACTCTTCCACTGTGGTACACAACCAATAATTTTTGATCGTGTTTGAGATCTATCCTTTTTTGCCCCAGTTTGTAAAATGGTAATTGTACCCTCTTGACGAAACTCCAGATGAGTGAGTTAATTACGTTTCTTGTGAGTTGCTGTATGCAATAGCCATCCAGAAACAACAACCATATTTAGTACATTTTGAAAAGATATACCACCGTTTCTTTTTGTGAAGACGTGAGGGTAGTTTCTCTCAATTTATGCAACTGATCAACCCCACTCACCCCAAAATCAAATTTATGATTCAAATTTCGTTGTCTTCTGCATACCTTTTTCTTCTGTGCATAAGAATATCTTTTGATTAGCCAGATTCGAAGATGAAAATATTAATTGGAAGAAACAATTGCTACGGAATTATCATTCTTGGCTATACATAGATCATTATCCAACACATTTATAATTCTCCCACCCCAGATTACAGATAAAAATAATTTTTTTCGCCAAAATTAAAGCATTAACCTTTTTAACAACTGAAGGGGACTTTCTTTCTTGAATTATAAGATAATTGTCCTTTCCTTTTTACTTTCAGTGGAAACTCGCAACAGAGAAATCCCTTCTTTCACAGAATAGTCACGTCTGTCCAATGTTCCCAATTGGGAACACGGAACTTTAATGAATGATAGCAAATTCGTTTCTTATTTATATAATTATGTTTTATATGTTATTAGTAACATGGACATTTTTAACTATGTGTACCGATTTTTAGAAACTTAGGTTCTTTTTTTAATTTTTTACGAATTTTTATGCTACACACCAATTAAAATGTAAAAAAAGCCTATTTTTAGGAATTTCTGTACATTGACCATTTTATACCTGAAACGTAATTTCTATAACAAAAAATCAAGCTTACTTGAACTTGAATTTGTGTTTATGGGATTTGAAGCAACAATGGCTATTGTCCCCTACTTCCAATTAGATGCAGTGCTAATCGTTCCAGAAAAACCTGAGCAGGTAGTTCCATAGCAAAGGTTAAAACAGTTCTTGACAGTATTATATCAATCCCAGTGGTAATTCAAAGGACGTCGAAATGGAAAATAAACAATGGATCCGAAACACTTGTCAAATAGAAGCAGCTAAACAATGTCGAAGTACTTCAAAGTTTGAACAAAGATGAGAAGGTGATTCTTGTTGGCTAGAACATGAGACAGAAGTACATCATAAGTGATGTTTGCAGAAACTATATTTAATTTTCTCCAGAGTATAACTCTAACAGATGCATATTTTTGGCATTTTAGTAGAATGTGAGAAATGTCATTTATTTCGTTGCATACTCTGCACAAAGGATCGGGATGGAGGTTGAATCTATAAAGAAGACCTGGGGTTGTAATAGTTTTGCTAATAATGCGAGCGATTAATCTATCTTGTACTCGGTTACCAGTCCATTTAGAAATGGTTAGAATGTCCGGGATGTTTCCGATCAATAATTGATATTTACTTTTATGGTAGTTTTCTTCAGTTATTTGGAATGATTGCTTTTTAAGGTGGGAAAAAATGTCTTCTGAGGCAATCCAATCTATATAGGGTGAAAGGCCTGATACTTGCTTTGCAATAGAATCTGCCTTTTCATTCCAAGAAACCCCAGAATGACCAGGAATCCACAAAAATGCAATGTTTTGATTAAGATTTTTCCGAATATGGATTTTTGCAGCCAGACGCTGAATGACTTTTGGGGAGTGGAAAGATATGTTTTTCAGAGACGAAAGAGCCGAAAAACTGTCTGAAAGGATTAAAATATCTTTTTCCGGAACAACGAGTTCATCCAGTGCTTGGCATATCGCTAAGACTTCTGCAGTAAAAACAGAATTTAGAGGGTGAATACGATAACAAAATTGCTGTAAACAAGAAAAACCCGCAATGGATGTGTAACAGTGAGATTTAGAAGCGTCAGTGGCGATGATAAAATGATTTGGGAAAAATCTTTGGATGCATTCAATGAAATCAGATGAGATTATTGAAGAAGGAAGTTCTTTGTTTTGAAAATAAAAGTCTTGAAGAAAAATTTCACATACGTTTGGGCTGGAGTGTGGAAAAATGGGAAGAGATATTATATGGTCTGGAATGCAATTGAGATTGCGAAAAGTGATTCTGAGAGATTCTGCATCTTTTTCGACCAGATGTGAGTAAATTCTATCAGGGGTATGGAATAATGCAGAAAAGGGTTGAGTCGCGATTTGCTTAATAAAAAATTGTATCGCTAACCGCTTAATTTTTTCAGACAGTATTTCCTGCCCTGCTAGCTTTAGCAAGATAACATTAGGAGTCCAAATTGGAACTCCGAGGGCTATTCTAAGGGATGTAGTTTGTATGACATTACAGGATTTGAGGTGTGTTTCTGAAAATTTGTTAATGATTGGAGAGCTATAGAAAAAACGGCTAAGGATACTGTTATTAGTAATTGTGATTAAATGTTTAGTTCTAGGACCATTTCTTTTATAACCAAGCATCTTAAGACCATTAATTTTTTTAAGCGCTTTATTTCGTAAGCTTCTGAGAATATGTCCGTTTTGATTATATTTTGAGAACTGGATTCCAAGGTATTTGATCGATTCACTCCATGGAAGTGGAATACCAGCATAAGTTATACGCGGAAAGGAGGTGACTTGTTTGTTTGACAATTCAATTATTGCGCTTTTTTCCGGGCAGATTGTTAATTTCCAATAACAGCACCATTTATAAATATGTTCCAAAGTATTCTGAATTTTAGTTTGGATATAGGATAAAGAGTGGTGGGAGCAATAAACAAAAATATCATCGGCAAAGATTGAACATTCAACATTATTATCCAGAGTTTCGAAAAAGTCATTCATAAAAATTACATAAAGAATAGGTGAAAGCACGGATCCGTGTGGTAAGCCTTTAAAACTAGTTTTTGTATTTGAAAGAAAGTTTCGCCATTTAATCTGGAAAGACCGTTCCTGTAAGAAGTGGTGCATCCATTTAGTAGCTTTACCAGATATACCCAATTGAAGGCATTTGAGAATGAGGTCATCAACATGCACAGAGTCGTAAGCACTTTTGATATCCAGGCTGACAGCAACAAAAAATTTCTTGTTTTTCCGGGCTTCGGAAATCGCTGAATAAATTTTATAAATTGCCGTGCGGTTATCTCTAAAAGGGAGGAATCCATGTTGGTTTGGATTCAACTTTTTCTGACTAGTGAGGAAATGGGTTATACGATGCGCTAAAATACGCTCGAAGATTTTACAGAAGACAGAAGTAAGGGCTATTGGTCTGTATGAAGTTAATTTAGTTTTATCTTTATTGGGTTTAGGAATTGGGATAATGATAGTGTGTTTCCAGACTTTGGGAAGAGCAGAAAAATCAAGTTGTTGTTGCAACAGACCAAGAATTTTTAAAAGGGAGGCATCATCAAGATTTTTGAACCAGATTGATGGAATGTTATCTGCACCTGGAGTGGAGTTCTTTGTCTTACTAATTGCTCTTTTGAGTTCCCAAAATTCTATATTTCTATTCAAAAATTCATTTTCAGTGCTATAATCCAAGGGAATAGGCTGTACTTCATGAGAATAACTTGAAAAATGGTTGGCGAATAAGTTGCTCTGCGTAATGGGGTTGGTTACATACCTATTGTTGTGAAAGATGATCTCATGATTTTTAACATTGGGATTTGTATGACTTGATAATTTGTTCAGCATTTTGAAAAACATACGAGGGTTTCGAGAAATTTGACTAATACTGTCCCAGTAATTTTCTTTGGCTTTTTTAAAATGGAATTTAAACTTACTTCTGTATTTCTTATATTTAATCCACTCTGTAGTCGCAATACTTCTTCTGGCTTTATTCCAGGCAAGTTTTTTCAGATGACTAAAATTATGACAAGCGGCGTTCCACCAAGGTGGATAATCTTTATCAACTAGAATTTTGTTTGATGTATGGGCACTGATGGTTCGAGAAATGTGATCTGTTATCAAATCAATATTAGGTTGGCTAGTTGTGTTAAAAATTTCTATTGATTTTGTAATGATTGGTTTCCAGTTAATAGTTTTAATAGAACGGGTTGTGTTCTGAAATTTTGACCAGGAAATTACGATGGGGATATGATCACTTTCAAAAGTACAGTCAAAAACGTAACAGTCAATTTCATTGTAAATCAAAGCCGAGCACAAAGTTAGGTCAATGATCGATGAAGTATGAGGATTAGAAATATGAGTTGGAGCAGAGGTGTTAAGCATGGAAAAATCTGAATTGTTAAGCCAATCAACAAAGCTTTCACTGAGCGATGACTGCGAACTTCCCCCCCAAAGAGGATGATGGAGGTTGAAATCTCCAAAAATGAAAGTCGGAATGCTAAGGGAGTCGAGGAAACGTTTAATGGATGCAATGTTGAAACCATGTGGAGCATAAATGTTAATGATGATGAAGTTTAGATTTTGAGAATGGATTTCTACAGCCAAGACTTCCTGATTGGGATCATTTTCTATGGAATAAATTACTCTTCCTGATATATTTTTGGGAATACCTATGAGTAAATCGCCACCAAGTCTGTTGCTTCGATGAGTTCGAAAGAAAATTTTATTAGGGTGGGAAAAATTATCGTCTTCTTTAAAAAAGGTTTCCTGGAAGATCCAAAAGTCTGCAGTAGAAAAGGGAGGTTGGTGAAGCCAGATCTTTTTATTACGAAGGCTTCGACAATTCCACTGCACGAAAGACATGGAAGAATTTAATTACCAAACTGCTGTTAGCACCCCTGAAAATTCAAAGGTGAAAAATTACAGCGACAACAAAAAGTGAAAAAAAAACCATGCATTTGAAACAGCGCACCAAGACTTCAAACAAGAAAGGGTTAAAAGAGGAAAAAACAAAAGCATCCAAACCTGAGGACTGAAAAACAAAATACACAGAGCATTAGTTCAAAGACATCTGCTCAACTTCGCTGGAACCCCCAGCATCCCAAGTAGAGACAGTACTAGAGATTTGATTAAGTTTGCTCAAAAATTTCTTCTTACGAGCTGGAGATAAACTCGGGTCAATGGATTGTTCAAAGATTTTGAAAAAATTTTGCAATATGCAGTTCATTGATTTTTGAAGCATATCGGCAAATAGTTGCAATTGTTGTTCGAACCTGTCATTTACTGTTTTTAAGAGACTTTCAAATTTTGCATTAATAGATTCTTCAATGTTGCATACGGCTGGCAATGTTTTGACAGATTCCGCGTAGTTAGCATTTTTCTGCCGAAAAATGCGCCTAGCTTCACTTATGGTGATGTGGTTACGACACTTTAATTCTAAGATTTTCTGTTCCTGTATGTCAACAGGGCACGATCGAGATTTAGCATTATGAGACCCGCTGCAATTGACACATTTTAGCGGCTGTTGGCACGGGCCGATGTGATCCCCTCCACAACAGAAGCAAATATTGTTCTTATCGAATGTGCGTGCTCCGTGCGTATACACAAAGCATTTATTGCACTGACGAGGCCTGTCAACAAAAGGTTGGATGCGCTGTCTGATAAACCAGAGTTTTATAGTTTCTGGTACCGTAGTACCAAGAATGGTGATAAGGACTGGGGAAGTTACTTTGCCGGAATTAGGTTTCACAAATCGCCTCATTTCTACAACTAAACAGTCATTTTTATCTTGGATTTCTTTTGAAAGTTCCTCTAAGGGGGTTGTAGTGGGTATATCTACGACCAAAAAACGAGCACTTATGTTCTCCCAAATTAAGTCAGTGGAGACATCTATTTCCATAAACTTTTTTAAAGACAATAGTTGAACTGCACAGATTGGGTCTTTAGTTGTGAATTGTATTTTACCCTGACGGGTATATCTCATATTATCAATTTGTTGATGACGATTGATCGATGTCTTTATAAAATCTTGAACTAGAAAAGGGTTGGTCTGGGGCATCTTCTTTGTCTTATCGGCATTGGAAATGGTAATGTTAATCTCCTCATATTGGAGAGCTCCTAGACGCATAACCAGTTCATTTACTGGCTTTCCACACCTCATGTAGACACTGTTCGACGTATCAGCCATGCTTGGATGCTGTATGGGGTCTAAATTGGATGCATAGTCTGTCGACACAACGGAAAACTCGGAATACACCTTGGCTTTTAAAGGGAAACACAGAAACCAGCTTATCTGTTTACTCCAACAGTAAATATAAGAAAGGATGAGAAAAATAAACCACCGCCAAAAGGAAAGACCAAGAACTTGGACCTAATCCAAACGCGGCACACCGACGTCCTACCAGATATTCAATCAAGCTTACTTTCAATTATGTTGAGCATTTTTTTTAAAGCAATATGAACAATATTTTATTTTTAAATGCATTTTCAATTCAATCTCCCCAATCGAGAACATTGGCCTGTAAACGGTTAAGAAAACATATTAATTTTTATATTCTTAGATGTAATTAAATAAATTCTTGGATGTAATGAAATATTTAATCGGATAAACTTGCATTGACAGCCTTTTTATTTTCAACAAGAAAGAATTTGATATGCATTCAGTTTACGCTAAATCATTTATCTATTCATTTCATGGTTATACCCAAACTGTACTCCAAAAAATATTGTATGTATTGTATTAACTTCATACATAATCAAAAATGTGTAATGTATTTTCTTTCTGCTCATAATTTGCTTTGATTCAGAATTTGTAGTTTACTTAAATAGAAGTATCATTTAAAATTGTAAAACGATTATTAAAGAAATTAAGTGATGTATTTGTACAGGAATATTAAGATGGCATAAATTAATGTTCAGCTGCTTCTACAAATCATGATTGGTTCATTGAATAACATCAAGGGGTCCTAATGATAAAATCTCGGTTCGAGGCCAGAGGGTTCCAGGTCAAAATACCATTTCCACTGAAGATCCACTGCAACTGGGCTTGGTGCATGTCAAATCCGATGTCGTGGGTCAAATGCCTTTCTGCTACTGTGGTTTGCCTCGTGTTGCTTCAAAACGGGACGTAAATATAACTAAACTAAACTAAACTAAACTAAACTAAACTAAACTAAGCTACTGTGGTTTGGAAGTTAGAGTAGGTTCCAACTCAGGTTTGTCCTTGTTATCGGATTGTTGTTCCAAATTACAAAGTCCATCTCCAAATATCTCTCATGTTACTTAAAAGTAGGATGTTAATATAACTAAACTAATGAATAACAGCAAAATTTCAGAATTCATTATCAATAATTTTGCTATTCTTTTGAGTAATTTATGATAGATATTTTCAATGATTATTTCAATTGAAATACGTCAGAAAACATGAAGATGTTATCGAAAATGTACATAGATTCATGGGCATCATCAGTGTAATTACAAAGTGTGACTAATAAATAGGGTGAATGATTAAATAAGTCTTATATTGAGTAGGCCTTTCCCCTCGAGTTCACGGATGAGTGGTCGCCGGATAAGTAAGCGAACACTCGTTTCCTCTGGGAGTATAGTAATGGAGGGACTCTGGATCTCTTCTCCAGTGATAGAACGTACCCTTTTTGAGAGGCGTCGGACCGTGGCCTGGTGATAGGCTGTTAGGACTCCGGCCTCAGTACTTGAGTTATTGCTGCGGCTCTCATTCAGATACCCCGGATGCTCCAGCAAGGCGGGGTAGATCCAGATTTTCTGGTTACATTGAGTAGGCCTCACATGGAAACTGTTAAACAATCCTTCAAAATAGTCCCCATCGTACACTATGCACCTCTGACAACATATGTACAAATCGTTGAAAGCTCTTGAAAACTCCTTCACTGGTATAGCTTTCAATTCCCATGTCACAACAGCTTGAATGTGTGTAATGTCTGAAAATTTTCGCCCTTTTAGAGTCACTTTAAGTTTAGTAAATGGAAAAAAGTCTGGTGTTGGCAGGTCTTGGGAATACAGTGGGTGCAGCAGTTCAGTAACCCCATGTCGAGCTAGAAGCTGCTTTACAAGCATAGCGGTATGCGGCCATGCATTATTGTGCAAGAGAAACCAAGAGCCAGGTTGCTTCAGTTGTGGCTGTGCATGACAAGTATGAGCCTAGAATCATTTGAGCACCTCATAGTATACAGTCTTCAAGGTCATAGAGTCATCTCCATACACGTGCTTCACCATTGCGTGACTTTCGGCTGGTGATTTACTCAATTTGTACAAGAATTTTAAATTGTTTCTCTGTTCCATAACATGCTACAAAACCACTGTACAGACAACAGTCGAAAATAAATTTTCCAAGACTCGCAGGTGCACGAAATCACGCACTACTGTTAAATGAATAAAATTACAGAATTGAATATCTAAAAAGACAAAAAATAAGGATTGAATATCTAAAAAGACAAAAATTAATAGAAGCAATTTAATTGGTGTGCACAAGTGCAGCATCACCCAGGAAAAAATTGCGAAGTACAAAATAAATTTAAATACTAATAAAGGAAATTTTTAATTTTGGAAGAGTTAAAAATACAAAAGTAATAGCAGACAACGATAAGAACTAAGAATCCGGTGGATGACTTCATCAGAGGCCATTCATCCATGCAGATTCAAAACTGGAATAGGTTTTCTGTAGAGAAAAAAAAAAGACTTTAAGGTCTGAATTAATTAATATTAATTTCCTCTAAAGCCTGAACCCATTCCCTTCTTTTCATACTTTGTTTAAAAGACTTTTTAATTTCTTCTTTGTGGATAAATGTTTTCCTTTCCAATATATTCCGGAATGGGTTCAGGCCTTAGAGGAAATTAATATTATAATTAATTCAGACTCGAAAGTCTTTTTCCTCCACAGAAAACCTATTACAGTTTTGAATCTGCATGGATGAATGGCCTCTGATGAAATCATCCACCGGATTCTTACTTCTTTTCGTTGTCTGCTATTATTTTTGTATTTTTAACTCTTCCAAAATTAAACAAATCTTTTTATTAGTATTTATATTTATTTAAAATTACGGAACACGACGAAGGTGTCGCTGATAATTGGGGTGTTCCCATTTTCGATTTCAGTGGTGATTCACCCTACGTATTGGTCACACTTTGTAAAAAGGATTATCTAGTACTTTAGTTTGTCATTATAAAAAAAATTAGATTTTTTTTTTTACATATATATTGAAAGTTCTTAAGTTATGTGCCATGGAAACTTTGACTTCACCATCTTCTTATAAACTTTGTAATGTGATGATAAGCTCACTGTTGGAAGATCATGAATTCGATTCCTCTCGAGATCCACTGTATATGTGGGCCTGGTGCAAGAAAAGTCTGTCGTCATAGGTTAGACATCTTTTCATGTTGTTGTGCTTTGGGTGTTAGGAGAGTTGAATGCCGTTTCATGTGTCCCCCTGTCATGTGATCACATTTCAAAATGACAAAGCCTTGCCTGTAGCTTCACAACAGGATGTTTATCTAACTCAGTTTCTTTCAAATTTTTCTATATTTATCAACAAAAATTAGTTGAGGAGATTATCTTGAGTTAAAGTATTTCCTTAAGTTTTTTTAATAACTATACTGAATGCAATTTCTTTATAATAGATTATATTCTGATTTCTAATTTATCTTCTGAGTTTCAAATGGAGACAAAGAGTTTCGGGTGAAAATGAGTGGTAAAAATTTCTTTTTGGTCAAAAAGATGTCACGGGGGACAAAAATTTAAGAATCCCTGATTTAAATGATTCCATAAATTGTTTACATAGAATCTTAGTATATTTTTTGAGTTTATATATACATTTACTTTTAATTACTCCCAAGAGTTGTTTGCCTTTTATTGCAGGTTTTCACTTGCATCATATAAGCAAATCAAAACTATGCATTTTCAAGGGTGCTTAATGTCAGTTTTATAAAGCTCCCCCCCCCCTAGTGTGAATTTAACTGTGAGGTTTTGCGATTTAAATTATAAACTGCTTTTATTTTGCTTTCGAATACCACCAGTTTTCTGTCAGTAACAGCTATTTTTTCCAGTAAAAGCGTTTTGAAATTCTGGAATGGCTTTTTCTTTTCCGTCTTCCTATAGAGCCAGATCATCATTTACTGAGCATTCCGAATAATCAGTGATCTAAATTTGAAAAAGTTTTAATTTACAACACTGAAATGACTAGAGAGCAATGCAGTTTTGCTTTTTAATAATTTGATAGGAAGTACGGAGTGGTTAGAATCACTTAGTTATCTGATATCAGTTCTGAATTAATCAAAAATCATATATCTGTAAATGCACTCGGTTGCTTCACGTTCGTTGGATGGATTTTTGTTTCGCTATCTGTTGGGTGTCAAAGGGAGACGACTGGGTACCATACAGAGAATGTTACTAGCAACTCCAAGTTGATTAGACCGAATGTCGTTAATCATTGCACATGAATGGATGATTATTGATGAACAGTGTGAAGTGATGTATGACAACCTGTAAAAGAGTTGCTGGGTTTTCCCTAATGATCCTTTAATGATTTCATTAACAATTTTAAGAATCGATCAAATACTTTCACTATGTTTAAATTAAAAAAAATGATTTTATTTTTTTTTATACGGCAGTTGCTTTATTATTTAACCTATTTATTAGCGTTCGCCATTATTGAAGAAGTTCAAAGAGCCATAGACACCACCGAGTCAAAATATTAAAGCGTATTTGCCACTTTTTAGAGTTAACCATGATGAGGGAGATGAAAATATAAAACCATACCCCCAGGAGCCATTTATCCGCCCTATATCACTGATGCCTAATTATGAGTGAAAAATGATATGACCCGGACACCACTTACTCTCGTTACACTACTGCATTATTATCAAACAAATGATTAATCAAAAAAATATTCAAAGGAGTTACTTTATGACGAAAGGATTAACTGTAATAAAAATATGGACAGATAATGGTATTGGTTTTCTACTTTAATATTTTCATTAGAATCGGGTTTTTGAAGCTGCACGAGAGTTGCTTTGGAAAGGACCTCGGAATTTTAAACTGTTGAAACTGAAATATCTGACCAGTTCTCGTCTTTAGAAGCAGGGCCGGCCGGAACAAAAGCGGGGCCTGGTGCAAAGTTGGTTTGCGGGGTCTTGAAACTAATTTCGTAAAACAAAATAATTTCTTGCATTTTGCTATTTATTACGCAGAACAAATTGGAATATTGAGGTCTTAAGGAATGCGTGAAAATCATAAATAATTAAATTGTGTGATTTATGAACGATTTTGAAAGTGATTAAAATGTTAATTTATAAAAATAATTCAAAATAATAAAAAAAATTATTATTTTGAATCTTGAGAAAGATTTTGCTGCAGATACGACGGTCATTGATAAGGTCAAAATATTTTTCAGAACAGTCACGCAGTTTAAATACAGTTCAGATAAATTAATTTACAAATAAATATTATAATATTGTGACCCTTTATGCAAACTTAAAGAAAAAGTTTAATTTCGTTAAATAAATAAATTCAATGCATTTTGTCTTTTTCAGACAGTGAATATCATCCTAATTACATAAAAATTCCTATGATGTCTCATATTCGTGATAAATTAACAATCTCTTTATAACAAAAATGTCACTATAGATTATGACTAGAAAATATTGAATTTGGAAATATTATTTGACAGATGAAATAGCTGATGATTCCTTAAATTAAAAACTGTATATTTTTTTTCTCACCAAGTTCTTTTATTTTTATTCGAGGTGTTACTTTTAACTAACTCTTCCACTATTTCCTTTGCTGTTTTTAAAAGAAGATATGAATCCTGATGTACGATACTTTTCAAAGAAATTTAAAAGGACTTTTAAATGTGAATTTGTGTACGGCTATATATTAAAATTTTGAAATATCTCGCTCGCAATATTTACTTCATTTAGTATGTCATACCAGATAACTAAAGTTAATAAAAGTTTAAATGAAGTTTATTTTCGATCAATTGGATTTATGATTTCTTCTCCATGTCAATAATATATTCATAAGGAAAATTCGAAGCTATAGAAAATTGTGATACTTGAATGTGATCTCACAGTTTTCACACTTTTGAAGTGACATTCCCACGTTGTTTCTGACAGTGGTTTTGGAGTAAGATATACGAGAGGCTTTTTTAATATATCCCAGCACATTACAGAACTTTCCAAAAATATTATATGTGCTTTCATAAGTAAAAAAAATGAGTATGCACAGAAGAAGGTTTGAAATTTCTCTAAGAACAAAGTTCAAATTAAGACTTCTGCAGAATTTATAGTGTGGTTTGGAATTCTTTGCAAGATAAGGGCTTTTGCAAAAATTTATGTAAAACCTCTCATAGTAGATCCGTTATAGTTAGAAATAACATAATTTGTTTTGTTTAAATCCGAACATGTCGGCTGGGGATGGGGTGGGAAAGTATAGAATAAAATTCTAAAAGCTGCCTGCCAACGACCCCCTTTCATAACACTAGCACAGAGTTTGTGGAAGTGAAAACAATTAAGATTTTCAGTTTGAACTGGTGCAGGTCCACTTTTTCATTAACAATGGATGTAAACAATGAATTTTCTTTCATTGGCGGAATGACGTTGGCTTTTGTGAACACGCTCTCTATTACAACCAAATTTTCCTCTCGCCGCATTCACTGGTATAAAATCAGGCATTTTGACTATCCGGACAATAGTCCGGACGTGAGCTTGAAATCCGGAGGTATGATAATCCTAGTTATAGTTCCAATGTCTATACAGTTTCCCAAATATAATTCCCCTTTTTTTGATAGGCTTTCAATGTTGACTGATAACCCATTTCCTGTCGAGTCTTTTACCGTTTTAAAACAAAGAAATCGTTCTTGAATACTCGCATCACATTCAGAGTCAACTACATTAACATATCTTAAAATATCAGATAACTGTTCTTGATGGCTCTGAGTGCAATCTAATAAAATTGTGAAATACTTAGCTTTTTTTATTTAAATATATTATTTACTTTCTAACTTTTTTTTCATCCAAATCAGAAATCAGTTCGTCTTGTATTCTATGAGATAAATAGGAACGCGATGCTGATTTCACACAACGATCCAAATGTTGTTTCACGATTGGGTGAAATTTTGCATGTAATTCTATGAGATATAAGAAATTATCGTTGTGTGGTTTATATAAAGCATCGCTACTTCCCTTGAATGCCAAATTATGCTCTGATAAATATAAAATCGAAGCCAGTATTCGTTCATAAACACATTTTACACCCTGTGTTTCGGTTTTAGTTAGTTTTTTTATGTTCTCTGTCATTGTTTCACAATTTGAAATTATTTTTAAATTGTAACAATTTATATATATAGCTTAAAAATTATCTTTCACGACTTTCTAATCGCGAGTATTAATGAAACTCAATCATTAAGTGAAGTTAAACACAAAGAAGTGGTATTTGAGAGTGGCAAAGGAGAGTAACCATCCCATCTTCGTTCTTGATGTTCCCCATTCTTTAATTTTCTTAAATAATCTCTGAAAAACTTCTGCTATTTTTACCAATCGGAAAACAGTACATTATGTCACACTGTTTTGCATGATAGCAATTCTAAAGTTATCATTTATAATTTCAGGTCAATTACTAGGATCATTGATATCGATATTTCTTTTTCAACTCTTTGTTAATCCTGATGAAGCTGCGATCCTTTGACTAATTTATCTTATTCGTTACTCGACGCTGACCAAAAATTCATCGTCTATAGGCTCCCTCTGCTACATAATTATGTTTCCTTTTTTTCAGTTTTCTTATAATGGCTTTCCTCTTCATTAAGACGGAAACTGTCTTTATGATGATTAGGATTGTTTTCGCGGATGTCATACGCTCTCTTCGATCGGGGGGAAGATCATACGATCTCTTCAATAAGACGGAAACTGTCTTTATGATGATTAGGATTGTTTTTGCGGATGTCATACGGCGTAATTTTATTTTCGCGATTTTGATTTTTCAATAATTGTTAACTATATGTTTCGTTAGTTGTTGGAAATTTTCGGTTTTTAAAAATTTTTCAAGGGAGTTCCTCCCGTTTTCAGCAATTTTCTTGCTTTTTCTATGTTTTTCTTAAATTTATCAGATTCACACATTATTTTCTTCCGGCATCTCTGACTCTAGGCATATTCCGAAATAATGTATAAAAATAATGTAAAAAAAATTAAGAAAAATTTTTTAGTAGTATGATTACAACAAACAACAATGAAATATATTATTTAGAATTTTTACAGGTAGTGGGGTTTTTGTTAAGCACGGTCGGGGGGAAGCTTCTCTTAAACGAAGAAATGCTGACTACTGCTCAGTTTTCCTCTCCGAAATGATCGCCATTGATATGGCTTTAGACTTTGTTTTGGAACATCAATTATTCGGTGAGATATGGATTCTCTCGGACATCCGAAGTGTTGTTTAATATCTTAATAACTGGAGAGATGTTAGTGACCGGTGGGGAATGGATAGGAAAGACAAACAGCTTTGGCTCGCTTATCATCCGGTCACTTGGCAACCTTCAGATGCTCTCGTGGTGATAAGAAGTTCAATATCTGCACAAAGTGAAACATGATTGAGGCCACTCCGCAACATCTACTTGACTGTGTTGCCTTGGTGTATGATGACCTGCTTAAGCGACTGGATTTCGTGTTTGTGGTGATGAAGGCGAAAGATCTCATGGATCTGATCTGATTGAGATCAGAAGGATTAGAAAGAAGAAGAATTTTTCAGTAATATAATATATTAAACATTTGTCTGCCTTTTGAATACGAATACTTTATTTATTTCCCCACCAAACGTATGATGTACTATCATCCGTTGCAAGCATAAAGACACACATGGTTTTTACTTTTCTTACTCTGTTTTGGTTCTGTAGTGAAATTCAAAGCCCGCAACCTTGCCTTTGATTGGTCGACATGAAATGTGCACATATCGCGTGATTATACTCAAATGTATGCATTCGGATTAAAATAAAAAAAATTAAAAGGCATTTTTAATTTGCAAAATTAGTCAGCTGCGCGGGGCCTTTAGAAAACGCGGGGCCTAGTGCGGTCGCACCGTTCGCACCGCCCTCCGTCCGGCCCTGTTTAGAAGTCTAGAGAGAGGAGTCTAGTCCTCCTTAATGTGCATTAGGCCCATGTACACTGTTATCTCGAATCTTCGATGATAATCCAATCCCGAATCTTTATGGCAGGCTACCGCGGCCTCATCGGAATCGTGACTTTTCAATCGCACCTTTTTGTTTAAAAAAAACCGCTTATATTATTGCTTACACTGTGGGTTGTGTCTTCCAGGTGCTTTTTCGAAATTAGGGTGTTTTAAGAAAGAATAACCTAACTTTGAAGGTCTGTATCTCCTCAACAAAACAAGTAAGCACACCATTTTACGAATAGTAAAGAATGAGAAGCTCATGAGTTCTTTATTTGGTATTTTTCCGTCACTACTGACGAAATTTACGAACTGAAAGCGCGAATAACTGCAGTCATCCAAACTGTAACACCGAACATGTTACAAAAAGTGTGTGATGTGTTCAATCGACTGGATGTCGTTCATTTTCTGGTGGTGATCACATTGAACATTTATAATTTTATAAATTTTAAAATGTCATTTTTTATTTAATTTGACCAAAAAGTTTGCAACTTCTTTTGTTTTGTAATTGTAGCCCTTTAAAGTTGAGGTATTCTTTTGTAAACATCCTGTATTTTTAAATCATAAACCAATAAGACATTCCTCATCCTAAACGACTTCACTTACAAACCTCAAAGGGATTCGTACAAGAAATCTTGTTAACAAAATGTTGAAGAGTGGGCAAGTAAGTCCTATTTTAGTCAGTGACAAATGAAAATGACTGTACGAAGAGAGCTATGTTGTGTACTTATGTGCCTATTTGAACAGTTCTGAATATGAGATTAATATATTTAAAAATAGATATATTTGCATAAGATTCAGTTTTTGACTCCAGAAATCTATATTCTGTAAAATAAACTTCTATTTAAAACGAAAGTTTTTGAACTTCATGGAACTTTTTTTATAGCTTTAAGATGCGTAGGGATAGGTCTTATGTCAGTCTCCGAGGATGATGTCACTCGCAGCTCTCTACATATTGTCAACTTAAATTGTCACTGACTATATTGCGCATTGTGAATTTGACGAAGTCTCTGTTTTGAAAGGTCGCAGGTTCAAGACCTGATTCTTTTGAAGATCTGCTATGACTGCTCATAATTTTCATTGTCGGGGTTCAAACTTCCCTTAATTAGTACTGTTTCTTACTCGTGAGGTAATAATCGGTTAGAATTGCGAGTTTCTTTTTCATTAGTCTTTCTATAGTTTCAAAATAGGACAAATTTAACAAACTAAAACTATAGGTTGTCCGATATTTAAACATGGAATCGCGTGAATTCAAATGGAAGATGGCGGGGATCACGCTGATCAGAATCCTCTTTCTCTGTAAAAGTGAATTTTATAAACTGAATTTTCTTTCTATATACTCATATGTGGATTCCAAAAAATAAAAAAAGAGGGAGAATTATTTCAGTCACAAAATTTTTATTTTATTTTGTCGTTGCACTTTATGTCTTAAAATTTTCATACTTAAAATATAACATATAAGGGATTATGGCAGATTTCAAGATTGCAACTCATTGAATCCAAATATGTATTGTACAGTTGATATATTTTTTTATTTAAATATATCTGTGTTATGGTTTATAATTAATTTTACTGATAACATGAAAAATGAGTCAGAAATCAATCTTGGCTATTTCATTTCTTCTTTTAATTATATCTATAGTAGTTCTCAATGAACATTGTCGAATTTCACGTAACTAATTTTAATTTTTTACCTTCTGTTATATATGAAGTATAAGAGATAAAGAACTATAATTGCCGAAAAATTCGACCTCGAGATTTTTGATGAATTTTCCGGTTATAGTCTTTCCAGAGTCGGAAAAAAACAATATATCTGAATTATGTCTATCTGTCGGTTTGTCTGTCTACCTTTGAACGCGAAAACGTTAAGAGCTAGAGGAATGAAATTTAGTGTACGGTCTTTATATTAAAATTATAAACTTGTATCACATTTTCGATGAAATCTGTCGATTCAAAGTTTGCCTATTCGTCCTTATACATATGAACACGATGACTTAAAACACAACGAGCTTGACATATAAAATTGATATGTGGTCTTGACATCAAAATTGTAGATCTGTATCAAATTTTGGTTCCAGCCGCCAGTATGAGGAATTTATAAATGTATACTGGGTTCTCTTCACTACGTGATGAGACTAAAAGCAAAACGAGCTATATTGGGGAAATATAGGAGACAGTGGAGGAGAGAACAGTTCCACTGGTTCCATCAGGTTCGAAACTCGATTCCACTGAAGATCTGCCGTGTATGGGGCCTGTTGCACGTTGAATCATAGGTAGGGAGCTAAACGTGGAAGTTTGAAGTGGGAGTACCAGCTCGGGTGTCGTCCTCTATATCTGACCGAGGTTGAAAATTACGAGGGTCCGTCCCATAATAGCTCTCGCGTTGCTTCAAAACTGGACGTTAATATTACTGAACTCCGCTGGTTTTTTTAGAGTTGTTAGTAAGATAATTCCGAATAATATTCGTGTTAACCCTTTGCGGCGCAGTGTGCCAGCTTATGGCACACCTAATTTCACTCGCTTCTCAACCGTTAAATTCAACTATAAATGGAAAATAATAGGTTTAAGATAGGGCTAATAGTAGAATGTATATAGCAGCCTTATGAAATTTCGTTTCGGAATGGGAATTATTAGAGATAAAGTTTGGGAAAATTCCTTAACTCAGAGATAAGAAATTTTTTCAGTTCTGGACGTTTACAATTTTAGCAAATTAATTCGAAAATTTTCCTCCAATATTCTTGAAGTTTTAATTTATGATTTTCTGTAAGATTCAACAATATTTTTTGAGTGTATCAAGGTGGCTGTATCTAAGGGGTTTCATATGAGGGGGTGACCCCAAAGGGGGACGACCCCCCTCGGAAGTTTTTTTAAAAACATTTTTTGTAGATTCTATGTCTCGACAATAAACTAAACACGTTCATGAAATTTTTTCATCATATTTCAAAACATCTAATGCCTTGCACCCCAAAGGGTTAAAGTAACAACCCCACTTTTTTTCTTATTAACTGGTACTGGGATACAACTATTCTACATAACTTCAGATTAAAAGTCATAATTTATTAAATGGAGCTTACATTTGAAAGGAAAAAAAGTCATTGACACAAGATTAAAAGTTAATAACTTTTTCAACATCATTGAATTGACCTAAAGATTAAATTTCAGGATTAAAATTTTTAACTATTTTGTATCATTTTTAATTCCGGCATAACAAAAGGCGATTTATTGTAGGACACTGAGTAGTGACAAGAACTTGAATTGTAGAAGAAAGGATTTTAAGTGGTCGAGAACTTATCGCCACCATTATGAGAAGCAGCAATGATTTTCGATCACTTTCTTATGAGTCATTTAAGTGAATATCTTTGATCGGATATGTTAGCTCAATCCTCTTTCTGAAGCTAAACGAGGTATACTGAGAACAGATAGGATTATTTTGAACCGTGAAGAGATGGTAAGGACAACACCTGAGACGGCACTATATTCTCCAGTAGGGTTTTTCCCAAGAGATTAACTTGCACCATACCCACGGACACTGTGAATCTTGGATGGAAACGGTCTCAAATCTTATTCTTCCTCCCCGAAGCGGAGATTTGATGACCACGGTCCCATCTAAAGGCCTTTTTAAACCATTAGATAGGGAAGTTTGTTTTTAGAAGCGAACAGTTTACCCGGCTTCCATTGCGAAAAGCTGTATTGACTTCCTGAGCTATTTGGCTATGGCCATGAGAAGCTCTTCAGAACTGTCCAAACTGTCGGGACCGACTTTGATAGTGTTGTTACTGTTATGTTAATGATTTTCCACAAAGAAAGGCCCACCGGCATGCTTTTAGAATACGCTGGTGCGATAATGCCTTAACGGATCAAATCTTAAAATCTTTGATATGATATCTTCTCTTACTGTGTTCTATAGAAACCTTTTTTCTCCATAGATTAATCAAATGAAATTGGTTCATGTTCAGTAGAGCTGTTGTAGCCATTTCCATTTCGACAGAAACTAGTGAAAGGCATGATAATATGCACACTCGAGTTTCTTCTAATGATAAAATACAAATTTCAAAGTGTGATCCAAAATTATGGTTCGTGGACGATTTTATTTGTTTATTTTGCCGAATTTTTCAAGCTGAACCTAGATACTCTATGAAGAAGACATCTGGACGCTATTTAGATTTTGCACCTGATTAGTTGATAAGTATCATATCGATAATGATAAATCTAAATAGTTTTTCTATAATCGATATAATAGTGTAGCGTATATAAGTGGCTGGAGCCGACAAATCTTTAGTTAGTCGCTGTCGAAAGAAAACCATGATTGTTCTTTGTGGAAAGCAGGTTTCTCAAAAAGTAAGCTTCATGTTATGATTTTGTTAGTTTAGTTTTGACTTTAGTATTTCAATAACTTTAGATGAAGCCTTGGGGGTTTTTAATTGCTTAAACTGAGTTTTGCTTCATTATTCACCTTGAAACCAGGAATCTTTAATTTTAATCTTCGTAACATGTCGGAAACTCGCTTTTTCGTTATTCTTCGGATATTTAAAAAAAAAATTTCCATCTATTCAAGATGGTAAAGTATACTGCAGACATCTAGGCGTGTCCACCTGATTTTTATATTAAATTGTTACGTTGACTTGAATACGTATTTAAATGGCAAACTTCTGTAATTCGATGCAGGTGTCGGAGACGTCATTGTATGTTAACTTGGAAAACGTGTTTGTCTTTAATATCTACAGTCACTAAAAAAGTATTCGGACACTTGAACGAAAAAAAATTGGTTTATTTCTGTTATTTTTGGGAATAACTATAATTTTTTGTAGTATCTTATGAAACGTACTACTAGACATAATTGCAGAAATAAGTAGCTGAATAAATTAAATAACACGACTTTCACAACTTTCATTACCAATAAGGTGAAAACAAATGTCAAAAAAGTATTCGGAGAGTGAGAGAAATTGAAGTCTTTTGGCAATAAATCAAAAGAAATAAAATGCTTACATGCTTTAAGAAACGGCAACCCTTTGATTAATCGGTCCTAACGATGAAAATCGGAAAGTGTTTTGTATCGTGAAACATGGGTCGAAAGAAACACGAAATTAGAATTGAAATGGAAAAACTCATTGTAGATCACTATAAAAGTGGAAAATCTATTCGAAAAGTAAGTAATATTTTAAAAATAAGTAAATCAACAGTGTTTAGTATAATTTCTAAATACAAGAAAACTGGCTCTGTAGAAAATAAAGCACGGACAGGACGGCCAGCAATTTTCACACCTCGTGAGCAGAGGTGGTTTGTTAAAAAAAAAAACCACTATCAGTCCGAAGATGAGTGCTGTTAAATTAACGCTTGAAGCTAGAAAACGTTTCGGGAAAATATCTCATCCTGAAACTGTAAGAAACATATTGAGGAATCATGACTTTCATGCTCGAGTTGCTAGAAAGAAACCGTTTATTATTAGAGTGAACCAGAAGGAGAGATTGAAATTTGCTAGATGTTATTTAAAAAAACCTAAAGAGTTTTGGGAGTCTGTAATTTTTGTTGACGAAAGTAAATTTAATGTTTTTGGTTGAAATGGAAAGCAAAAGGTATGGAGAAGACCTAACACTGAGCTTAAACTAAGAAATCTTCGTGCGACAATAAAACATGACGGCGGCAGCCAACTTGTCTGGGGTTGCATGAGTAGCTTTGGAACAGGAAACCTAGAATTAATTGATAGCAAAATCAATAAATATGGTTACTTAGACATTCTTAAAAGAAATATAAGACAAAGTGCTCAAAAAATGGGAATTTGGGCCAATTTTAAACTCTACCAAGGCAACGATCCGAAGCATATATCCCATATTTGTAGGCTATGGGCTCTGTATCATTGTCCTATGGTCATTAAAACGCCAGCCCAAAGTCCTGACCTTAATCCTATAGAACATTTATGGGATAATATACAACAGCGTTTGCATGAAAGTAATATTACGAGCAAAAATATCCTGAAAGAAAAACTAATTGAAGCATGGAGAAATATTGATCCCAATGCATGCAAGAAATTAGTCAATTCAATGTCAAGTAGATTGAAAGAAGTAATTAAAAACAAGGCTCGGCCGACAAAATACTAAAATAGTGCTTTCAAGTAGTAAAAGTATTTTTTGTTAATTAATTTATAAGTGTCCGAATACTTTTTTGGACTGAAAATCTACTATAAATGTATTATAGCGTTAATTATACTTTAATTTTTAAGTTTAAGAAAACTATTTCAGTAGCATATGTATTTTCACACCTTGTAGGATATAAAGACACGATTCGTTTTGGAATATATTGTTTTAATATTTTTTATTTGATGAATAAAGTGTTATTCATCTTGGTGTCCGAATACTTTTTTGGGTGACTGTATGTTCAGTTTATTCCGAATCTACTTTCTAAAGATATCATTGTTATGCTTTCAATTTAACTGAATAAATTCGTGCTATTGTAAGGGGTTATGAAATTTTTTTCAGTTGTGTGCGGGTGCATGGAGAACTTTCGTATCTAAAGTGAAGAAGGAACCGTACTGGCGAGCCAAATTTCCTGATAGAATTGCATCGTTTGATGAAATTCCTACAGTTACTGAGAGTAAGAATTTCTTTTCCTTGATAAAAGTTTTAGATTAGATCATCGGAAAAGATATGCCCATTAATTTGGTTGAAATACTGTGAAAATATTTATCTGATTTAATATCTGAAAGTTGAAGTGCTAGCTGAAGGCCCTATTACTAAAATTAGATTAGTGATGTCATGAAGATGCTATACTTTTCCCTAATTTTAACAAATCTGTAAAAAATATTTTAAGGCATAACTTAAAACTGTACTTTTCATTGTTGTAATCCGATTCAAACCGTTGCGAAATAAAATTTAATTCCGCGTTTTACTTCAATTATTGGAAGCTAAGGTAATGCCCTAATGGATTTAACTTTTTTTGTTTCATCAATTTTTCTGTTAAATCTGTAAACGTCCTCTAAGGTAATAATTATATTCGGAAACGTATTTAGTAAGTTCAATGAATATGGTTGTGTTTAATTCTTTCTGTCGGCATGTTTTAATCCAGCTAGCATGCTGTAAGTATTTTGCATAAAGAATGAGAAGGGTGTCGACGTGCAGTTGGATGACACATGCATTTACTCGACTCCATTGGGGACGTTCATGTAGACAATCAACATAATAAATGCAAAGCTACAAAAAGAACACGGGTGAAGTGTCTATAACAATTTGAAGTTTAAAATTGCTTTTTAAAGGGAACTATGAAAATCAAATTATGCACATGTTACGTTTATCCTCCAATTCGTGACTCTCCTAAAATTATTAACTTCGATCGTATAGTTGATTTCAAAAAGTAAGTTGGTTCCGAATACAATTACTTACAACATATTCACAATAACAAAATGACAATGCAAGTTAATATTAGCTTGGCTAGTGAGCTTCTATATTTTTAACTCTAATATCTATCTGGGTCTGCTGCTATATTTTCATGTTATTGATTGTCAAGAATTGATAAAAGGAATGACTTATCTAGGACATAGGACCGCAGTCGGGGGCCAATGGCATGTCATTATCAGCCGGCCGAATTGCGCCGTTTTTGATTTCACTTTTTATCTCGTCCACAAACAACGTTCATCCTTCTTCGCCGGCTACCAACTTCCCTTTTGTCTTTTTTTCACTTTTTCGTCCTCCTCAAAAAATCGCCAACCTCCAGTTTTCCTCTTTTGATACCCACTTTTGGCATTCAGCTTGGTCCAACACTATCCGCTGTCATTGGTTGGCTTCTTCATAATCCGTAGCCATAGTAAGCAAGCGCCAAAGTTGACAAACTTTTTAAAATTGCAATCCTAAGTTATTCACCGGATATGATGGAATTTTGAATGAGTCGTGTAAATATTCAATTTCTCACCAGCCGACTTTGCAAAATAAAATGAACCATATGAATATTTCACACACAATGAGGTTCAATTTAATTTATATTCCCGACTAACAAGCTAGTCGAAGAGGGCGGCTAGTATGTAGTACACCGAAACCTCTCTACAGTGGTCAACCACCGTTCCAAAGAAAATTGGCCGCTCTAAAAGTTTGTTTGGGAGTGGGATTATAAAATATTTTAATAAGATCCAATTCGTCATTTCTGATAAATATAATTTTAAAAATTATCCAAAGAAAAGGTACTTTATCAGAATGTCTTTATTTTTTCGTTTTTAAAAATAAGATAAAATTTGTCTTGCTTGGGTCTTTCGGAGGTCGCTTTTCAATTTGTTTAATTGTAAAATTACATCTATATAGTTATTTCGTCGGTAGTTGAGGAAAGACAATAATATCGTCCATTTTTTCCTAAAGTCTTTGAACTGAATTTCATTCACTGATGGCCTCGACCGCACTAACAAATTGTTTGTCGGAGTTCGAATCGGCACCTGAACGGCAAAAATTAACTCTTTAATGCCCAAACCCGGTAGTCAGAAATTCATTCTTCTCTTCACATTGGGAAAGGAATGATTAATTTCTATATGATTTCCGGTGTTGTTTTTGAGTGTAAATTTTTTTCTTCCTGATTTTTCTCTTTATAAAATGTCCACGGTAGGAGAGACGAAAGGAAAGAATTTCATTGAAGTTGAACGCGCGACAAACACGACTGTTCAGAGCGGTTTGAGTGGAAGTTAATAGATTTTATTTTAACATAATGACTATAGGCCGAAAAATTCCATGCCGAACAAAAATGGCCGTTGAGAGGAATGACCACTATGTGTAGCCACACTGTGCAATACAGATACGTCAGTTTTACCCAATATTTTCACCGAAAAGGGATCGAAACGGTCGATAGAAAAAAACAAAACATAAGTATTTTCATCCGTCTTGTTGATCTCTTAGCCGACCGATCGAAAACAGTCGGAAAAATGCGACATCTGATTCACTTGTCGGTTATTCTTTCAAATGCCGTGCAAATGTGGCCGAAGGGACGACAACTTAAAAGGATGTCGTTCATTCTGTTGACCTAACCGTTAATCAGTCCTCAAATTGACACAAATAGCTTATCTTGACCGTTTATTATATAATAACCTAAAGATGGGATTAAAATTGTATTCCTCGATACCCTGCTCTCAACATCTCCCAAAATCGCAAAGAATTTTGCCGACGAAAGTCTTGGTTTCTCGCCGACGGGGGGGACAAGCGGTCACCGACGGGGGCAATTGTCCCTACCCCCCCGCTGGCGTCGCCTCTGGATTTGGAACTTTAGGAAACTGAAATTTATTTCGATTCCTAAAAATCTATTTTTGCTCTTGTATGGCTTTCATAAGCGCTATTCAGCAAGAATGCGTAAAACTGCATCATTCGGAGTGGTTCAGAGAATAACCTACCATGCATCAGAGTAAAAGCGTAACTTGACTAGAAAATGGTTGTCGATATTTCCTCGGTAATATTCTGATCATGGGATGCTTATTTCCACCGCTAGCGTTTTTTTCATCGTTTGAATAACTTGGAACTGGCGCATTGAATTTATATTGCAGGATAAAAGAACTCCGATGAAAAGACAGGGTTAAGGAATTTTCAATTTGTTGCAACGGATTCAACTGCGGGTTTCGAAGCTCATTTTGATCTTGGTTTGAAAAAGTCTAACTTTAAAGCTGAATTCTCTCGATATGACACGCCGAGTTTTTCAACATCTTCGTGATCTTCAACCAAGTCGAATGACTACACGATTTTCGAAATCGAAATGAGAAACATTGTTGGAATATTGCACCCGAGTGACGTCTGCAGTCCGGCATCGGATTGTTCTTGCTTGCCAACGTCTAGCTTAATAAGGTTGTTGAGCCATAAAACCAACGGGCGTCCGACATGATTGCTCTTTCCCACATAACCCTAGCGTAACGTCAAAATAGTTCGTAAATCGATCCTGCTAATTACAGCCGCACTACTTGACACAATGAGATTTATGTTGAAATTGACATGTGGCTGGCTATCTTACCCCCAAGTGTAGAAAGAATCGGAAGAGGTCGTTGTGAGGTCCTGAAAAGCACCCGCAAATTTCCCACGGAAAAAGTGACCGGGCCTCCCAGGTCGCTAGCAGAGAGCGGCCGGAGAAAAGGGCCGACAAAGCCTTCCCAGATTGCGTCATCCCGGAGGGTCTTCGTTTGAAATTCACCGCCATTTGACCTCGAGTGGACACACACGGAGCCAGGGAGATGCATGGCGTGCGCCTAGCACCAATGCGATTGAGGAGTTAAAGACAGAGTTTTGTGATTGGGAGAAAGGGTCCCATCTCCTGCAAATGAGGAGCTTAACTTTTGACCCCGCCTAAAAAGGGCAGGTCCCAAGGAGGATTTTTTAAGCTGGAACCCGAGAGGATGGAGATGAAGATGGTCGAGAGAGCAAGATAGGGTTCGTTTAGAGAACCGGAGGATTAAATTCTCGTGACGGAGAATTTGGGAAAGCAGTTCTCGGGCTGCTGTACCGGGCCTTGCCCCGTTTAACCTAAGCCAACCCTTGGCTGCATATCGCTCGTCTCGAGTGAGAAGTTCTTAGGAACCCTTGATATAACCCGTGAGAGGTTATCTGCTAGAAATCTGAGCAGATTCTTCCCTCGGATCATTATTCCGGACTTCGGACTTCTACTCGCCTAGAGTAGAACTTTTAGAACTTTTGCATTACCTCGAGTGAACTCGTGAAAATCTGCGAACTGTATTCCAGATTGATTTCGGACTTGTCTAATGCCATCTCGTCCTGAGTAAGCGGAGTTGTTTAAATTGATATTAATTTGTATAAATTGTAAAAATTCAATTAATCAAGAATTTTCATTAAAATATTAATATCTTAATATGGCTGTGTCGTCTGGTGAGTCCTTCATAGCTTAGTATCGCTGATCTAAGACCCTACATCGTGCTTCAACCAATGTGATAAGGATTGGTGCTGTAAAAAAATTTCATTGGTCAAACCTTGAACACTAAATCTAATCTATCTTGTAGAATATGATCTCCTTAAATATCCCGAGGTGGCCGAAGGATGGTTCAAGAAGAACGGACACGTGGTGAAAGAGCCCATGCCCTACGGCAAATACAATGTGCATTTATTTCACTTCGAAGATTTCAGAACAGTCTACCACAGCGACGGCGATTTTCCGATAAGGCGGAGCCATCATGTCATTGCCCAGTATAGGGAAGAAAGGAAGAATCTTTACGACCACGTCGGATTGGGACCCGGGTAAATGTTTTCATTTATCTATAAAATGCTAAATGTCTGTATTGTTTTTGTACAATTTTATGGGAGCTGATTTTGATGGAATGTTGTCGCTGTTGTATCGATGTCAAATTTACCAAGATGCTTTTATTGATGCAAAACGCTTTTTATAGGTTAGCTACATCTGTTTTCACAACTCCATATATCGCTTGTGGTTACAGCTGCTGCATCCAATTTTCTAATGTCTTGCTGTGTACGAGTTTTGACAATTTGATACAACAGCGACGGTATTCCCAAGACGACCCAGTGGCGATAACCACCAAACTAGTGATGCACGCCCTGCATATTTCTAATGGATTCTTTATCTGCTCGGTAATTTCTAATGGTAAATAAGTAGTGCCGTTGAACTTGGCCCACCCTTTCGGTACAAATCTACCTTCTGATTCCGTTTGAATACTGATGATTATAATGGAATAAGTAACCCAAATGTTCTTTCGGGCATCTCTTCTCCTTTTCCATTGGTTTAGCTACAGTTCCGAGGTATCCCCTTTTATGCATCTCTTCATTTCGAAAATTCTCGCAGTATGTTAATTTCATTTAAATTCAAACTTTCTGGCTATGCAATGCAAGTACATTGCATTTTATGTTGTTCGTATTGGCCTTAATACTAGGTACATATTTTGCAGAGTATTTTTTTCATCATGTAAAGTAATCACTTTGACTTTAATTCAATCAAATTAATGGTTTTCCTTGGATTCCTTAGTTTTTCTTTTCTTGGCACTATAACTACAGAAAATATCTGCTTTCAAAGATTAGCTTGGGACCTATTCAGCCTTATTTTACATCGGTTTGTAACCAACTCCAAGCTTTTAGAGCTACAGTTTCTGATCGCGATTAGAGTTGCGACAGTAACAAGAGAACTGAAAGATTCATTGAATTGGTAGTAATCTATAAAATAAGGCACAATTGTCAATTCTTCTATATTGTAAATTTTGTCTTGTGTCTTATCGCAAAAAAAGTTGGTTTTTCTCGTAAAGGAGGGTATTGTTCTAGAGGGCTCTGTTCTTGAGGATGTCATTCTCTAGAACAGAGGGTTTAGACACAGCCGATTAAATGGAAAAATAAAATAATTAAGGGGAATCTTTTTAAAACGAGAATATGCTGAAAAACATCTCGATCAGCGAGTGTTCTCTCCAAGATTTTCTCGTATGCTTACACAACATGGCTTGTTTTGTTTAAGTTGTATATAATGAAGAAAATCTAGTATGCATTTAAGACCTCTAGCCGGTTGGGACCCAAATTTTGATCTACAACTGTAGTGACGAGACTAAATTTAATTTCTAGTTTATTGCGGTTTTGAATTATCGCCTCAATGTTCACAAATATAGACTGGTAGTCAATTATTTGACTTATTTGGTTCAAAATTAGATTCAGACCTAGAGGTTTTAGCAATAAAATCTTATAACCGAATTTAATCTGGCTTTTTGCATTTTTGAGTTGTGTTCTCGGGCAGACATATCACCGAATTTCGCACAAAATTTGGGGGGAATATATTGCAGAATAAATGGGGCAAAATTCTGTGTACGGCCTAAGTCGTTGCTCTTTTCAGTTGTTTCATAAACGACAGATGAACAACACGGTTTCTCGAATTCGGGGTGAAGATGAGGTCAATTTTTAATTACAATTTTTACCATTCTCTTTAATCAAAGTCTAAATTGTAGCTATAAAAACGTAATATGTACGAAATGCAAGTGTCTAAAAATGTAAATTCCTTTTGAAGTGATAAAACCGAAGCCATGATAGAAGCGCGATATAAAGAAGCCACATACAAAGACTTGGCTAAAGCATGGATTTTTAAAACCGTATTTAATTTTAACTAAAGGTTGAAGTGAGGAGTTATGAATATTCCATAAGCTTAGAAGTAGGGTTTTAAGATTTCTTTATGAATATAGAATGGTTATTTCTTATATAAAATAAGGGAATGGTCATCTATAATCGGTGACGATAAACAAAGCTACGGGTGACTAAATCGCAGGTGAATATAACAAACGTTTTGGGCACCTCGGAACCCAAGTTCCATCGACTAATTCAACTTTAATCTTTCATGATATTCTTTATAGCAAAACTACATTAAACTAGTTTTTAATACTATTAAAATATAAACTTGTGTGTTAATATTAAACTAAAATTATTTGACTATACTCCCTCGTCTCTTTCGCTGGTTTGTCCGTAAGACTTGTAAGATTACTTTGTCATTACCAATTTTGAAAATGAAGTTTGCGGACAATCGTAATTGGAGGCGGTCGAAACTCCCCGGCTGCAACTTCTATGTTTGAAACCGCTTATTTGTTACAAGTTAGTTCTGAAAGCTTCTATGATGGAAATCTAGTTTCCTGAAACTGCCTTGAAAGAAACTTTTGTTTCTATACCTTCCCGATTTCTCTCTCGCTGGTTTCGTCAAAATTGTGACAACAGCCGCGAGTTCTCGAATTGCAGATAGCAGTGGAAGATGCCATTTTCGTGCGGTTATTATGCACAGTGTTGTAATCTCGATAGTTCTCAAAGCATCTCGGCCATCGACAGGAAATTATTTCAATTTTTTTCTTTCCAGCCAAGGCGCAGAATGGTGCCATCTTCGCGATATTGCAAGAGGTAAAGCCTTCGCCCTCCGGCCTTCTAAAAGAAAGAGTGAGGATGCGGCGAATGATCTCGTCGAGATAATCAAGAACAACTTGAATGAGAAGGGTGAAATCGAATTGCTTCCGTGGCTGCACCGATGGGCATTCGAAAGTAAGTTTTAAGTTTACTTTTAATGTCCGTATTCCTAACTGTTCATTTGGGTTTCACTCTTGGCCTTTTTGCAATGACATTTTTTGCCAGAGTAATTCCTATGAACGAGAAATGTAAACAGTCGGTTGTTTAATTTTCTATCTTCGTGTTTGGGTCTTGTTTGTCACCATCAGTCAGCCCGAGGGTCTCGAAAGGTGCGAGCGCACAAGGCCCCGTACAGCTGAATGATTTTGCTAGGTGGAAATTTGTTGCATCGATTTATTTAGTGAAATCAAAACTTGTCGTTTAGTTTAACCTCCAGGAGTACAATGTTTAATTAAAAATTTATTTGAATTGTACATTTTATTACTGTTCCGAAAATTACATTGACCGTTATTTTATATTGCTATTGCCATCGCATCTGTATCGACAGTTTTCTCGATTGAAAATGATTAGTTGAGATCTAGCATTAAAATTTACCACCTCGGCCATTTTATCTATCTAATCCAATTTAGCCAAAGACAAACTTATAGCGATATCGACGAATTTACTATAAAACAAATCCTGTATCGTAACCGCGTTCTAGTAAGTCGAGTATAAAAAAATTGTATTCAAGTTTGTGAAGAAATTGTATTTGATTTAACGATTTTTTGTGATTATAAATGTTTACAAAAATTTAATTCGAGTTTCCTCAACCTTATTGTACCAATTTGTGCAATGTAATGGCAAAATACAATAAGTTATTAATCTGTTGCACGAAATTTGTTTCAAGGCCCCACGCAAGGCAATTTTGGAACCAAGCCCCGCTTTTGTTCGGACCGGCCCTGGTTAGCATGACTATGAAACCGAAATGGGCATACTGAATGTTGAATACTTCACTTCCCAGTCGACCAGAAGCATTGTAAAAGGCCTAGTGAATGATTTGGTGATCGTGGAAAGCCTGTTGTACTACCTAGCGCATTTAGAAAGGGGGGAAATGTCGGATCTTGTGCACCATATCTTGATCTACCTTTCTTGCGGCAAGAAGAGGGACAATAGTCTTAATTTGGACTGCAATGCCTTTGTATTGCCGACACCTATACTCTACTTTCGTGTCTATACTGGGTTAATGTGTGGACTCGATTGGTTTCTTCGGTGACTAAAAGCAATGTTGCATTACTTTTTAACCGAAACTCCATAGCAAAAGCTTAACTGAAGCACAAGAACTTCCCTTGTGTGCTAGTCAAATTCGTAGTGTCCAGTCTGCGTATGGTTACTACAAATGTTGCTAGACAATGCTACGCAGTTTGTGAATGGCGTATTAACTGGCGTTAGTCGCGAACTTAAGTATAGGAAAATATCTTGTGGAGGAAGAGGTTATAAATATTTACTATAAAGAGATGAGGCTATAAATATGCCCACTATAAATACAAGACTAACTCGTGATTGCAACGGATACTGTGCCCCATTTTACAAGAGTTGCAGCGACCGATGCTCACCGGTCCCGTATCCGTATTGGTTGCCACATGATGAGCCTTGTGTCGAGGTTCTGTTCGGATTTGGGCTTTTGGATTGCTCCCGCCTACGATCGGAGCTTGTAAGGTAATAAACATCCTAACATTTCATTAAAAAATTTACTCGACTACACTACGAGTTTCTTTTTCAGGAACTTGTTTCCACAGTATTGAAATAAAAAAAAATATATTAGACTAAGCTATTATCCGTTCTGAGAATTAGCGGCTCGAACAAAGTTGCTTATTGCTTTTACAAGTCTGTTCTTTCAAAGAAATCGTCAATACTTTTAGGACTCTTGTCTTGCAGTATTTTTTAAATACTGAATTGGTAGTCGTCTGCTAGAGTAAGCAGGACACGTTCAAAGGGAAACAAATAGTGGTCTGCGTTGATCAACTGTTTCCAGTCTAGGTTACGTGGTTGAGTGAACCGCTATTAATTTAGCTGGAAATTTCATTTATCGACTTTTCGGATCCGGGTTGTAGTGTCCCTAATTTTTCCAATTTCTTGCCTTGATCTCAAAATTTACTCGAACCCGATCGGTGCAAGTTTAGTCGCTTGCGGTTGGAAACAAAATGCAAATAGTGGGTATTTAACCCTTAAGTCCGATATTTTAAAAATGGTTTGACTTGATTTCCTGAATAAAACATGAGAAATTCTATTTTTGTTTTGAGTATGGTTTATGGCTAAACGGTTAATTACCAACTGTCGACACTGGGCTTTTTTCAGAATTTTTCTTTAAAATTCTATAATATTGAACGTGAATGAATTTAATAACCAATAATATGGATAAGGAATTGCCTTCAATATTGTAGAATAAAATATGGTATCCTCAAGCGTACAAAGCTAAAAAGACGCAGCCTCTAGTGAAAAACATGTGTTTTATCGGCACTTACGCTGACATCTATACGTTGTAAATTGATTTAATAAAGCTTCAGTTTGTGTCCTACTGAAAACGGGTGTAAGATCTCCAGTTTTAGGAGTCATTCTGGCACCCCCGATTGGGTTGGGAGACGTCACTTTTACCGTTGTTAACGTGCGGAAAAAGTGACTTCTCCCAACCCAACCGGGGGTACCAGAATAGACCCGTTATTCTCAATATATTTACGACAAAAGCGGGTATGTTGCTTAAAGGCAACACTGCGTCTTTAAGGGTTCGAGTCTACCGTAATGACGGCTTGCACCAAACCGGGTTATGACATCAGAAGATGCATTTGTTTTACACAAGTTTTTAAACCAATCTTGCGCATCAAAAGTGTTGTTTTGGTTAATAGATATTTGAAGATTTGGATCTCGTTTATGCCACCTCAACGAACTTTTATTGCCAATTCTGCCTCAAGGGTGAAACGCCTTCGTAGGCAACAATGAAATGTTCCTTGTAACTAGCCTTTGTTTTCTTTTAGGCATTGGAATTGTCGCTTTGAATAGGCGTCTGAATGCTTTGTCTAAAGTTGACAACGAATTGACTGATAAGATGGTGGCGGCCGCAGCTCTTACTGATGAACTTATCGCTTTAACCACATTGGATCCTACGAGCATGCATGATGAACGTTTCAAACAACTTGTAGAAGCGCAAGATTTCTTTTACAGGTAAAGATTCTCTGCATTGTTCTCTCCCACTCGAAATAAAATTCCTCGGTAATGAATATTACTAGATTGTCCTTTCCCCTTTTAATTGATGCAAGTTAAGGTCGTGCTTCACTTCGAAACGGGTAACTGTTGTTCACTTCTTAACTGATAGTCTACACGAAAATCCTTATTAATAGCATGAGAAGAAAGTTGTGGAGAAATGCTACTCGCTTGCGAAAGGAGATCGCTTGTTTTTAGACATCGTTTGTGAAGGGGTTAAGAAACTGTTTTATTTTGCCTCTTAATTGGATACCACTACCCATTTGGATATTTCCATCTATTTAAGATGGTAAAAGGTACTCGAGACATTGAAGCGTGTCGAGGTGATTTTTTGTATTTAAAAATTGTTACGTCGACTTGAATACGTATTTAAATAGTAAATTCTGTAATTCGATGCACGTGTCGGAGCCGTAATTGCATGTTGAGCCGTTAAAACGGTTTCTACTTATACATAACTAACTGAAGGTGTGGAACAAATATGAATGCCTATCCGTCATGTGTTAAAACAGAGCCTGACAACCTGATTGTTCTAAATATTTTAATATTTAGATTAATACTGGCGTTTTGTATAGTATACAAGCCCGAACCGAGTAAATTTTGTTATTCACTTGACTATTTGCGGGATGACGAGAAATCCACTTCATAATACCAGTGTTTTCCGAAATTTTAATGAAATCCTTATTCTAGATTTTTCATTTAAGCACAACGCATACAAATATTTGGAAAGAAACCATGCTTGGTCTTCTAAAGCACATTTTTCGAGACGTTCACTAAAAGGCACTCGTGCTTATTTCTGAACGTATTTCAGTAGTATGGAGTAGTTTTACTTGCATTCGAACTATATTGTTTGAAGCGTATTAATCACAACCTGGATCCTTCGCACAGCATATAAAAAGGAACTAATTTTAATCATCAGACAAATTGCAAAAGTTATCCTTGTGTCGTTTAAATGATAAACTAACCATAACGCAGAACTAGATCAAGAACTCTGGGTTCAGAACTACTGTTGGCAATCGGATATAAATTCTTGGACATTTTCCTTCGGCCATTGGATTGGATTAGTTCCTCAAAATCAAGTGTTTGGCGCAGCATCACCAAAAATGGCTTTTGCGCCATAAAAATCGACCCTTCAGCCAATGGAGTCGAGAACCGAAAACGTATTGGTCAAGTTTCGTCTCCAAGTGGGTACCTAGGTAACTTAATCCTATTACTGGCATACCTCTAAGGTGGGCTAGGCTTATCAACTTCGAATAAATGTGTTAACCACTTATTTACCTTAACACTGCAAGTGCATCTAACTTTCGTATTTTAATCTTGTAAACTAAAAGTTGGTCATTAATAAGCCTTAAAATTTGACCGAAATTATAAAATCGGTAAACATGTCACGAGTTCCAAGGCTTCATTAAATGAGTCAATGATAACTCTTTGCCAAAACGGAAGACGCCATCTTGTTATTTATATAGTAAAGAAAATAGACTTTTAACCATTTACGAGTTTAATGTTCTTAATCCGTTTTTCAGTGTACTGAGAAAATACATCGATGCTATTAAGAGAGATATAGAACTGGAGCCAGAAACTGAAGGTGTAGCACAGATTCTTCTTCAAAGTGAATCGTGTTCTGAAAATGATGCGATCACACTGATAATAGATCTGTTTCACGGAGCCTTGCAAGCGGTGAGTTCTTAACCAGTTCCGAATAATTTAGAGTTTATTCTTTAACTCTCTGAAACATGGTGGGTTATTTTCTGAACTACTCTGAATGATGTATCTTGAGCATTATTGCTGAATAGCGATGATTATAAAAACCATACAAGAGAAGACTTATTTTTAGGAATTGAAACTAATACTTCAGCTTCCTAAAGCCCTAAATCAATCCTTGCACTCGCACGTGTAGTAATTATGCATCTTGTCTTTCGTTTATTGGACTAATTTTTTTATTATCATTGACCGTTGAAGAGATCTATGACCTTCTAGGATATCTTAAAATCTGAAGTTCCCATCTGCATTCTATGAAATTGGCCTCTAGTTTCTAAAGGTTGATGCGCATATTATGACATTGTTGACCGGGTCTTTTTGTAGAAACTAATGCGCGTGGCCGTCGATTTTCCCTGAAAGTGAATTAGAAAGCAACTGCATGTCGAGGAATATAGGAAACTTGAACTTGCGTCTTTCCACAAACTGAGATTTTCTCGATATATTTACCGTTGGAATTGTTGTGAGGAGCACGAGTACACCATTTCATAAACTGAAAATGCAACTAAAACTATTAATGAACGTTAACTAAAATTAAAATGTATAATACTCGGACAGTTGGGTTCGGTAACCGAAAGACGTCGCATGACTTTCCCGGACGATGTATGATTATCAAGACTTCTCCTGTCAGTGTGTTAAAGCTACTATGTATAGAATCCAGAATGGTTATTAACCCTTTCCGCTGGACAGACTCCCTGTCGCCATTGTAGAATGCATCTATTCAGACGTCTAGATTTCGATGGTTAAAAAATGCCTACAGAGTTGCAAGAAGTAGCAAAATTTATACAATTACGCTTTTTACGTTTTGAAGCAACACAATGAGCCCTTGTAATCGGTGAACAATTCATTTATTTCTTCTCGATGTGTAAAAGGTTAACCATCCTATCTGAAGACTGGTCATTATATGACCGCTAAAATACATTAACTAACCGGATACTTCGGTTAGAGTTAATGCTCTAAAGTGCTGAATCGGATGGCCATCCTCGTGTCATTTTTATGCATGTTGAAACTAAAGTGTCTAAATTGAATTATTCTGGGAAATGAGGGTCTATAAAGGGGAAAATTCGAAAATACAGTAACTAAAGAAACGCCTAATAGTCATTAGAATTTCTTGACCACTTCGACACTTGTCATTCTACTAGAAGCCCGATTTTGTAAATTGAAAGATCGCATTGCAAATTATATAGAGTACTTATAAGCTTGTAAATCATTTACCTCTTTTAAAAACTCGCTTTCAACGAATTGGAAATTAATGTTAAGCACGGTATATTTGTATTCTCTTGAGAATCTTGTGCCAGAAAAATCAAACAAAAGAGCTACTGTTTTTGGAAGCTTTCGCCCTCTACCCTCCAGTGTATCTGGTAGAAAAGCGAAGAAAGCTGTTCAAGTATTTAACTTGAATTAATGTTTGTGCCAAATCTTAAACCATTTAAACTCGAGACTAGTTTCCTTAGGGTTATGTATGCTAACTCTCTGCACTCTAAAAAGTAATTAGATGCATAATTCGGGGAATACAAGGACTCGTTTTATTGCTTCGAAACATTAATGTATTTGTACTGGTGCTTTTTAGAAATATTCTGCGACTTCTTGCAACTTCGTAGGTATTTTTAACCATCGAAATGAAGAAACGTGAAAATGATGCACCATAGAGTAGCCTCTGCAGTGCAAAAGTTTAATTCAGCTTCAAGGTGGTCAAAAAAGCCAGGCAAAAGGAAAGATTTCAAACTACTTGCAAGGCTGTTCAATTTGAGGCATGCCATTTTACAATTAGACCAAAGAGTTGAAAATGGAGTAAAATCCGTCCACTCTGTTAAATTTCTAACAAATGGCTTTCGTTTTCCATTTACGATGTTTGATCTTCTAATACCTCGGAGAAACTAAAGATGATACTAAATGAAGCTAAGTATTTTCTTGCCAAACTATTTCTAACTGAAGCAGTTTCAGTATTGTCCCTGTATTCCACCATTCGGGATGGTGTAATTATAATGCTTTTGCTAGCACACGTGCTCTTTCGGAGCCTTGGATTAAATATTTTCGAAGTCAAATTTGACCCATTCTGTCGGAGTATTAGTTCTGTGAACTTGTTGATAAGGTGGTATCTGAATATTTGGCTTCACGGAAGAAATGCAAAATTTCCTACTCGAGTTCTTATTTCAGTATTCGAGTCTTGAAACAGAATCCCTTAAATTGTCTTTCGTGCTTTCTATGGATTATTACTTTTCTAAACTTTCAGGTGCCGCTTACGGCCTTAATGGCTTTCTACAACGTCGCTCGTAATGGTGATGTCCAAGCCGAAGCAAGAGAAGAGACGAAGCAAAGAATGCCAAAAAAAGATTCGAGATATTTTGATGTTACAGAGCCTCAGGATTATATTGGATCCATCGTTTACGAGACTCTTAGGTAATCGGAATTACTAAAACTGAATCTTAACTTGATCAAGAATAATTAAAATTAACGTCAATTGCCTTTTTAAGAACAAATTCGTTCAAGGCCACTCCATGAGTCTTCTACGATCTCTTGAGTGTCCAGAGCCTGACTCTTAAAGCTAATTGGCTCAAAGGAATTCTACTTGACGCTCAATAAGCATCGTAAAATATAAATTCGAAATTAAATTCTTGCCAGAAGATTGAATTTAGTATAGTGATTAAATTTGTGGTCTTTGACGGCGCCGGCAATTTCGAAAGATTTCGCGTTGCTATTGTCTACGTTTGTTCTCAACATTATATTTTAAGTTTATAAATCCTTATTTGTAGTTCCTTCTTTTTGGCCCAAAATCATTCTCTACCGGTTAATATTAAAATAAATTTCCCATTATGCAGCTTGTGGTCTGCTCAGATGCGGCATGGAAAATTTTTCTACCGGCGTTGTAACGCTCGAGAATGAATTAAATTCCCACTCTGTAGGAATTAAGCACCTCTCCATTTCATCCTAGACTTCTAAATGCTATAAAGCAATATGATCATATCGAATGCATCATCACTACCTTTCATTTATATTGTTGGCAGGGGCTAGAAAAGTACAAGTTTTCACCGCGATTCTTTAATGTGTCGTTGTCATTGCTGTGAATGGAAATCTCTAAACACTTACGATTGCAACAGGGACGTCTTGGCAAATTTGAGTGTCCTGGCCTAGAGCAACTTGGCTCCCCTCCAGGAACTATAACTAGGGATTTGTGTGCCAAACAAAAATCTCTTGTTCTATGACGCATTGTTTTTTTTTTTAAAATGGTATCTTGGAAGGCGGCTTCCGCCATCCCTGATTGCGTACATGATTAATTTTAACGGTTGCAGTATCTCAATTCTCTTCTATGTGTTAAATGAAATATATTTAAAGGTTTATATTTTAAATATTAAACACTTTGAAAGAATGTTGAGTAAAATACATTTATTTGGCACAAATATGCATTTTAATCTATAGTACAAGATGGACATGTATATCGATTTTACGAAATCGATGGTCGTCTAGTTAAAGTACCAATCGTATTTTTATTTGTATTTAAAGTTAGAATTTTATTGATAGAAAGTGACACGAAATCGGTATAGTATATTTTTAGGCGTCCTTGGGGCTACAGCCCGATTGGATAAGATGACGCTGGGTTGCATATCAATCTAAAGGGAGAAGCACCTGCTCAAACTAAGAGTGAAAGGAGCCAATCTTTTTCCAAACATTTTAAGTTTACTTGAGTAGCGAATCTAATTTGCATTCATTTCTTAGATTGAATCCTCCTATCATTGGAAATGGACGAGTAATCCAGAGAGATCTGGTTCTTGGAGGATATTCTGTCCCCGCATATGTAAGTAAAGTTTGACCACTTTTTGTGCGCTTTTAATTGGCTTGTTTCATGTTTGTAAAGATTGAATTTTGAAGTCTTTCTCGCTGGCTTCTTGATGTGCTTAAATTCTGTATACTCGTGTTTTCGATGACTATATACTATCAATATTTCCAAACTTGGTAAGGGTTCAGAAAAATACGAGTATTGAAATTTTTAACCGAAATTTCTTTTCAGACCAACGTCATCCTTCATTTTCAAGTGGCTTGTCGGCAAGAAGAGAACTATGAAGAGCCATTGAAGTTCATTCCTGGAAGGGCAGACCCCAATCGGATTACGTACATATTTGGAGGCTCGAAGAGGATGTGTCTTGGAAAAGCTTTTGCTCTGCGCCAGCTGCTTCTGGTTGTTGCGAAGGTATTTATCATATTCCCACTTTAAATTAAAATCGATACAAAAGTATAAGCTGTTTTAGGTAGCAAATTTTGACCAGCTGAAATGGTAAATCGCATAACTGTGTATAATTTCAAAAGTTGGCTTCAGTTTTATTGTGCGTAAAAAAAATTTAAAACCATTTTACTCAAAATAAGAAAACGCATTTTATAACACGATCTAAATACTATTTAATTATAGGAATGAACATTTTTAAATTTTAAAGCGACATTTCTTAAGTATTATGAAACGTGAAATAAAACCTGAAGAAGGGAATTTTGTTAGAATAATCAAATTTTAACGGCAATTGATTTTAATTCGAATAGATTCAAGTGGACATCCTTTGTAATTAAATAAAAACGCACAATTTACTTTGAAAGCACCGCAAAAAAATCTTGCCGCCCTCGAGAACGTGGCGGGACTCTTGGGTACTTTCCTATTCATTATCATTGGATTTCAAATCTTGGTTTTTGGACATTAAGGAAATTACAAAATTTCTTCGTAGGCAGAGAATTGACTTGAGCTTTTAAAGAATAGTCTACCGATCCAATGAATTAGCCGGTAAAATTCCGAATGTGAAGAGTGCCGATTTTAAATTGGTTTTTTGAGAGACGTTGCTTCATTTCTCGTAAGTACAATTCAGCAAGTATGTTGTCGACATTCGAAGGGGAAAAGACGATCCGCGAGTGGAGCCTGCATTTTGTTGAGTGCGGACGCCCTAAGTTAAGTCGTCTTTGTTACATGCGCGTTTTGCAAGACCGGCCTGGCCTCGCTTATCTTCTAGATTCCCCACTAACGACGAAAGTTATTAATACTTTGAATAGTTGAACGCGATTTGGGCAGAAAATGTTTTGCTCTTCCAACAAATTCGCACTTGGGAAACTGCCGAAGTCTATTGACATGGACTCTTCTGGGTGGAATGACAAACAACTAAAACTGTCACTTTTGCTGTGTACCAGACGTCAATTAACTGTATAATAACTGTATATTTCATCCAAGTCGTATTGCCAACTGAAACCCGAGTATTTTTTGTTAAACCGTTCTCGCAAATCAATATTTTGTATAACTGAAGCACTTGGAACTTTCTCGTGTATCAAATATAGAGTATTGTAGTAATCAAAATTCGGCTACTCTAGAATTTGAATATCAACGTTTTGGACCTCTGTCCGAAAACTTTTGGTATTGTATCTGTGAAAGCGATAATTCAAACCCAACGAGCTAGACATGAAATTTGGTATATGGGATTTGCGTCAAAATTTCCAATTTCTATAAAATTTTCGAGTCGAACGGAAACCGTTATCCATTATTAGAATAAATACATTTTTGAATCGCATCCGTTAAACGGTTGACTGTATGTTGACTCGAAATCTCGTGCTCAACAACTTGGACAAAACCACATACCAAATTTCATTTGTCTATTGAAATGACGGATCCGTATCAAATCTTGGTCGAAAGGAACACTTACAAGATCCATATTCGGTTTTCTTCCCTACGCTATTGAAGCGTAAAATTCGCCAGGTGAAAGGATGCAAGAACAACCTGTTGTGTGAATCTTTGGCGAATTGAAATCTTTCATTAAAGATGCGACAGCATATTTTGTGTAGATTGTCTTTGTCCTTTGTAAAAAAAAATACGTGGGCATTAAGCTTTTATCTCCTGAATTTAGGCGAGCATCGGTGAATCTACCAAGACGCGGGGAAGGAAGAATTGAAGCCTTTTTATAATTTAGTTTTCTATTGTACAAATTACTAAAGCATTGGTAGAAAACGTAAAGACGGAACTAATGAGAATGCGAATCTTGGAAACCTCCTTGGCCAAATGTACCAATTTTTGGATGTGCTTCTTAAGCAGAAAATGCATAATTATATAGAATTGTCATTTCCTGATCTTTTGAAAGACTTGTAGATAAGTCTTGCAGCACTTAATATGATGTTCACCAATCATTAATTTAAAGTTATAGTGGATTCCAAGTTATAGGATTGACAGGAAATGATAATGACGCCCAAACCCGAAGTGAGCGTCCACCAACATTTATATTGGTGCATAACCTAGAATTTTTCCTATTCATTTAATCGTTTATTTGATTTTGCTTGCGTTCGAATCGAACTTTTTGTCAAATTTCGGTGTAGATTGTTATTTTCCCGTATAAATTGCTTGCAACTTAAGTGATTTCCTTTTTGTTTTCAGGTGATCAGGAATTTCGAGCTTTTCTACGATGGCGGTGAAATCAACATGATCAACCAGTTGCATAACAGACCGGATAAACCTCTGATTCTTCGATTAAAACCTATAGATGAGTGAAAGATAATCTAGACCTGTGTTTACTATTTTTCTAGCCATCTGGCATGGCTGCAATTTTATCAAGAGTTTATAACATTAACAATAAATGGTTTTTTGCATTGTATTTTTGTCTCTAAAGTTTGTTCTAACATAGGATTTCACTTTGCGATAGTTTATTGTAAGAATTCTGCCAACACTTCTGTCTACAAAACTTGACTGCAAATTCGGACTAAATGAACAAGGTACAAGTTCTTACCGCAGAAAAATCTTTCTTTTCAGAAAAGTGGGTTTAATTCGAGGAATATAGCGGGAGAAAATGTAAAAGTGGAAGGTTCCAAGATTCGCGTAATTTTACCTAGTTGGTATGACTGCTTTGAAAAGATTTTTAAAGGCGAAAGATATGGATCTTGCAGGAGACTTAAGAAAAATTATAACTACTCGCACAGTAATTCAGAGGCATTGTAGCCTTCATATCGTGCCCTTGGAACACCTTTGAAACTAAATTCGTATTTGATTCCGGCTGAAATATTGCCTGCCTGGCTTGCAAATCCATAACTATTTGCGGTATTTTCTGCTAGAGCGCACAAAATGTTGTTCTTTAGATTTAATTGCTTCAGGCCTAGTTGAGTTTTAAATTAAAACCATGGTATTTTTTAAGTTGGTGATTTTTGTAATAGTCCGGTTCGAAAAATTCAGTTTCCCGACTTGTTATTTACAAGAGATTCAAACCATAACTCTAGAAGTCACTAGTTGGTAATTACTCGTTTATACTTGAATGATTAAGTATACAGAGTAGTAAATACATCTATATATAAAACGCCAAGGAGGAAAAGGACGTGGCGGAAAAAGGGGTTAGTTTATCTTTTGTCGATAGCAACGTCTGTTGCCAAACAAAACCGGAAGCCTCCACCATGTTGGGCATAATTGCCTTACTATATTCGTTGTGGTGTAAAATAACTTTTTATCGCAAAAAAATGAGTGAGACGTAGAGTTAACAATATTTCTTGCAATATAATGAAACTTTAGATGAAATGATGTAAGCCATCTCCTTCATTAACTAATCTTAAGAGAGCCTGATGACGTTCAGGTCAAAGTCGCGATAGTTTAAGTCGGCGACTTTGATTTTTCTACAAAAAAAGATTGAATTGAAAACGCGCAAATTTTATCAAACCTTCCCCTCGATCTAAAATTCAGTAATCTTTAAAATTCCAAAGTAAGATATAAATGACAATTGAAATTGGAAACCCCCGTTTCACCTTCCAGCCGTGCGATCCGATAGTACAGTTGTCAAAGCATTGCGTTTGTAATTCATTGTTCGGGGGTTCCGTACCTTGGTGACGAACTTTTTCTGTTTTCACTCTATTATTACAGCCTTCTGCCTCCCATAATTATCTCGTCATTTTAGTATCGCCTTAATCGATTTATTTTTAATCCTTAAAAATTAAACTTTGCCAGCAAAATGCGTAAAGATTTTTTAATATTCTTGAGTACTTTCCTCCATCCTCTTTGCCGCATAACTAATATTTTGGGTAGTTTAAGTTTCAGATATTTTCCCAAAATTTGCGAGAGCAAATTTTTTACTGGATTTTTATTTTTCCAAACACGGTATATTATCTGATAAATTTGAATTTAAATTAGGAGTTATTTTAATCTCTCCAATTTACAAGTGTTCTGAATTAAAAGAATAAACTGTTTTTAAAAGCACTGCTTCATTAGTGTACTGAAAAGTAATTATTTGATTTTCTACACTTTACTATTTAATTTAGAATTCATTATTATAAATATATTAACAATTTCTTAAGTTCATAAGCAGATGGCGCCAGTGGCTTAACAGAATGGAAAATGCCTGTAAATGTAACATTTTATCCGTTACTACTGTACCTGCAATTAACGTTTCATCTGCCCGTGCAGTACATACAAATAACGTTTCATTCAAATGCACAATACCTGCAAATAACATTCTATTCGAACGCATCCTACCTGCAAATAAGGTGGGCTAAGGTTCAGGGTCAAATTTTATTCCTTGATTAAGGTGAAAGAATTAAAAGGAAATCGGATGAATAAATAAAAATCTTAAGAAGTCTTTTATGTTCATAGTGCTAAGATATCGCACCACAATCTCTTTATTCTAAAAAAAAATAGATTTAATATTAATTATTTGTTTTATTTTTGCAACTTTCATGTATTTGCTTATGCACTTTCATAGTTTTCTTTGAAAGTTTTATTTGAAGAAAAATGTCTTTTTTGAGGCTAAAAATTTTTATTCTGTGCCGATTTAAGTTAAAGTATAAGAAGCAAAATAAAGCTTATATATATAAAGATTTTACAATAATTGTGCTAGGACACGCAGTGTCTTCACTGTAGCGAGCGAAGCGAGCAGGGTTTGCGTAGTAAACCTGGGAAGATTGCAACGAAATCCTCCTGCGGGTTGGCGAGCTTTAGTGAGCAGGGGGCATAGCCTTCTAGTCTTTTTGAAGTAGTCTTTTTTCAACTGGTGGCATGGCTGCATTCAAAATGACTAATTTTAATAACGGTGAAATTAACCCTTAACAGTGTCTCGTACTCGGTTTGTGCCTAGAATTGTCATTTTTACACTTAATCGAATGACTTGATTATAAATTGTTATTCCATGCAAAAATGACCGGAAATCCATTAACATCTTGAGTGTTCTATGGGCTCTTAGTTGAATCAATATAACGTATTCCCAAAACGTAAGAGTTCATCTAATTGGACGATAGAGAATTGCCTCTGTTAAGGGGTGAACTTTATTTGAAAGTAAAAAAATATAACAATTTTACAAAAGTTTAACTTGGAATAACATATATTGTACAAGAAAACAAATGGAAAGTTTTACTTATTCCTTTTCCAGAAACTAAATTTTGTTAGATAGCCTTTGACCTTGGTTACTATTTTTATCCTCGCTTTCATAGAGTTCACTAAATTTTGATTAACAGAAGATGGCATTTTCTGCCATTAGTTTAAAAATATTTAAGTTCTAGTTTTGATGTTTCCTAATTTACCGTTTCAGATACCTATAAATATTCAATGGGGTTCATATCTGGTGGCTGGGGTAGGGTTTTGAGTAGTTTCCGCGCATTATAAGGCGGTTATTCCTATAGAATTGGTTCAGTAATTTGCATACCGCGACCAGAAAATACCACAATAGCTTAATCAAGCAACATTCAGTCACGGCTAAAGTTAAATGTCAATTACTTCTCGTCTAAAATCGGAAAAACTATCGCGATGGAATTAACTTGTTGAGAGTCATTTGTATCGCAGTTTTCGCGCACTGCCGAGTCCGCGGAATTTCAAGAATCGTGAAAAGTGACCTGGACAATATTTATTATTTTCGATTACTTTAACATTAATCTTCAATTGGGGGAAATCTAATGGAACATAAATTAAGTGGTTGGGTTTGGAGAAAGAATTTAGCACATTACAGACCGATTATGCATTTTCTCGTGTTTTGACTGCCATCTGTTACGGACACTTCACGAAATAACTCGCGTTTTCTGCTCGCTAACCTTAAAATCTGCATCTCGGAACCACACAAACGCCAAGTCCGAAAACGACAATTTGCAGTTTTGCATGTAGAATCCGATTTTGCATCAAGCCATGATGCATGTCTTTTAACCTTCCAGCAGGCGCGCTTATGCAGGAGATACTTGTATTGTGCATCGTATTACACATTTCTATCGTTCTGTTTGCAAAATAAATGCAACTTTTGCTTGTGTAAATTATATTTATCAGCTTTATACTAAAAAGTGATATAAATGAAAACTGCACTTAAATTTATAAAAGACCTATGCAGGTATCTCCTGCATACGCGCGTCTGCTGGAAGGTTAAGAATTCTCCTTCTGGGCTTATTAGGAATAGAATCCCTAAGTAATCCCTCCTCGCAAATCCTCTTGAGCAACGAGTAAATTCTTTTCAGTTATTAGGCGCTCCTGAAAAATTGGAATAACGTGACAAACGTCTATCTGTTCTGAGGTACAGAAATACCACCTGCTGTGATTTATTGTAACTACTTCGTCTATTTAGGTGTTCGCATCATTTACCAATTTATACATAATTTTTTTTCATATACCCTTGCATCATTTTATTGTTTCATAATACCTGCTGGAGATGAGTTTAGAAAAAGCACCTGCTGGGAAAAATACCAGACCGCTGGGTTAAGTTGGATAAATGAATGTCCAGGACATTAAACGAAAATTATGGGAAATCAAGTTTAATATTTAAAGATTAAGAATTGGCATTTAGACTCAATAATTCTTATTGAACGTACTTGCACTTTTTTCATTTTAAAGCGGCCCCGATTGTCGTGAGAACAAATTCTGGATACCGAAATGTCTGTCAGAATGCTCTTTTCGATTATATTTTTGAAGCTTGGTAGAGGAATGGCATTCACATGTAGATGAATTTTTTCCTAAGTTCTAATGGGTTGAGTCTGTCTATAGAACACCAAGCAGTAAAATGGCATGCTGAAATTCAAGAAACGGCCAATGTAATAAATTTTAATTGACTTTTTTTCAATTCATTTCACAATGAAATATTCCGTTATACCCGGTTTACAGATTAATTGCAAATAATTTTTCGAACATCCTAAAATATACTTAGACAACTATTGATGTTCTCAGAGTGAAAACTTCGACTGGAGATACCTGATCTTCTCAAGCACTCGACGACAACATTAGACAGGGCGATTTCAAATAGCATCAACAAAATGAAAGGGCCAATAAAGGTGTATGGAGACAAAATCCAGCGTTTACAATCAAAAGTTTCGATATACAGTGACTCAAAAAAGTATTGGGGCACAATAAGCTATCAAACATTTTGTGAAAGAATAAATCAATTTTTTTATTTGAACCAAATGCTTTTTGTATATGTCATATCTGTAGACTAAATAAAATCCAAAAACATGAAAATTAATTTACAATATTAATACACTAATACTGGAATGAGCATTTCTTGTTGCATAACTGAAATTAATGGTCAAAGAAGTTTTGGGGCACGCAAGCAAAATTGTTCTATATCACTCAAACATTATTTATTAATAATGTGTTGGTCCTCCTTTACATTTTATGACTTCATTCAATCGTTTAGGCATGGATTTCACAAGATTTGCACAAACATTTCCTTCTATTTTATCCCATTCAGACATGAGTTTTTCTCTAAGTTCATTTTTGCTGGAAATTTTAAATTTACGAATTCTGTTATTCAAATGGTCCCAAATATTCTCAATGGGATTGAGGTCCGGACTCTGTGCAGGAGTTCTAATTACTTGGGGACAGTGATATAAAGCCCAGAATCTGCAAATATGAGCATTGTGCTTTGGGTCATTATCCTGATAGAGTTTGTAATGTGGCAATATGCCCATTTTTTCAGCACTCTGTTTCAAATTTTGTTTTAAAATGTCTAAATACATATATTTGTCCGTAATTCCATCATTAAAATGTACATTCCCCATACCCACGGCACTCATACAGCCCCAGACCATCTGGCTACCACCACCATGTTTTACAGAAGGAGTCAGATTCTTCATTTCCAGTTCACTATTCGGTTTTCGCCATACCATTTGCTTCCCATCGCTTCCAAAAACATTGTATTTACTTTCATCTACAAATAAAACTGAATTCCAAAACTCCGGAGGCTTTTTAATATAGGATTTAGCAAATTCTAAACGAGCTCTTTGATGTGCTTTGCTTAGGAATGGTTTTCTTCTAGCTATTCGGCCATGAAAATTGTATTTTCTCAAGATATCCCGGACCGTTTCTGGGCTAACAGACTTGTTAAACCTTTGTTGCGCTTTTAAAGTTAATTTCACTGCACTGGTTTTAGGGTTGCAAATAACTTTTCTAACAATCCACCTTTCTTCAAGCTCAGTGAAACACCTTGGGCGACCTGTTCTTGGTCTGTTTTTAACTGATTTTGTCTTCTTATATTTCGAAATTATATTACGTACAGTAGATTTACTTACATTTACAATTTCACCAATTTTCTCTCGGAGCTTCCACGTTTCCAATGACAAATGGTAAGTTTTCTGATGCAATGGATATCTCTGATTTTTTTCGACCCATGCTACCATGCAAATGATGGACTAACGTAGTAGCTCCTGCATTTTGCTTCTTAACTAGTGTTTTCTAGGTTTGCAATTCTATTTGCAGTTGTATCAGACATTCTGCCAGAATTGGCTTCTTATCGAGCTGGTTTTCCTGAATGCCCCAATACTTTTTTGACCTTAATATCGTAGTTGCAGAGGAACCATTTCAAATAGCTAATTTCTATATTAGTTGTATTTAATTGTAATGGTTGTAATAGATTTCTCAGAGTGTTTAGATACGAAAAAGAATTAAAATTATCTTTTGTTTTTATGTAATATTAGAATTTACGAAATGAAAGCTTGAGCGTTTCTTGTGCCCCAATACTTTTTTGAGTCACTGTATCTAGAGGCATTAATGGCGTTGATAAAATAATGAGGTGGTGGAAGTGAACTCGCTTCTGTCGCGTCATGGATTCCTCACGTTACATCCAAATTACTTCTCGTCCGTTGTAGCTAGCAATGCCAATAAAAATACAGCACTCATATTTTATTTAACATTTTTTATTATTTAATTGACACAAAAATATTATAGTACAAATAATTTATAGTATAAGATGTACATGTTTATGTAGAATTATAAAATCGATGGCTGTCTAGTTTCAAACCCTAATCATATTTTTACGTTAAACATATTTAAAACTATAATTAATGTTTTCTGGTTCAAAATTGAAAAAAAAATGGTACAGTAAATTTTAGGCGCTTTTGAATTAATGGCGCCCCTGGGCTACAGCCCATTTAGCCCAATGGATAAAACAGCCCCGGTCATCAACACCACTGGCTTCCTCAACAAGAGAATTTAGACAAAACAAGCCAAAATAATAACTTATGAAATGTAAACGAAAATGTACAATAGAATAAAAAATAAATGAGTAAATAAAATAAAATTAAAATGAAATTGAATAATAAATAAGTAAGTAATAAAGTAAGAAGTAAATGTCAAAGAAATTGTTTTTTTAGGTATCCAGGTTAGGTTTAGGTATCATCTAGTTTCTTTGTCAAGATTTTCTCCACAATCTGAATGACAGGGTTTCTGACAAGTTGCAATTTCAGTCAAGTTTTCATTTCCATATCCGTCCAGCAGGAGGCCACAATTTGCGTTGACTTTTCCGAATCTCTTTGACAATATGTAGAATTGTACCTACTGCTATAGTCGTTACTTTACGTCCTGATGTGCTTTCAAAGCACCATGGCCAGTGAGCATTCGGTTTTCAAAAAAATATTTTGTCTATCTTCCTTTAGACGAATCTCTATCTACTCTGTCAGGCATTCATCATTTGAATCTTGCTTTTTGTTTTAAGTTGAATGCATGATTTGTTGAAATTTATGTCAATTAAATTTTTTGTGTAGCAAGCTTTGCCTGTCTGCATTTTCATTTCCAGGAAGCCCCATATGCGCAATAATCCAATAAAGCTCAATTTTATATGGATAGCTTTCAATCAATTGTTTTATATCGTTAACTATCGTTGTACCCGCGGCTCCGCACCCGTTTATCTGTTCTGTACATATGAAAGAAAAAGAAAAAACGCATATGCTTTTATATCATATAGTTTTCGAGTTATAATATACAACCCCTGTTTTAGTACCCTCAATCCTAACTAATAATACCTAATTAATTACTACTTTAAAGGTTTCGAATAAGCGATATTTTTGATTTCACCGTTTGGAGCATATATGTAAAGATTGCATGGAGTTTTCATTCCAGAACATGACATGGGAGAAACAAACTTGATAACGGCAGATTTGTTTGACATCGCACACTCATCCCAAATGATGAGTTTGCAATTTGTTGGACAATCGCCTTATCAGACCTTTTGCTTGTATTGCATATAGGATCTTCAGTGTGAGCTACGATGAGAGAGAATAAGAGAGGGAGAGTGTGCCGTGCGGCCACTATCCAAAAGTCTGATAGCTATTCTTGATGGAGCATAGGCAAGAACTATATGAAATTTAGATTCGATTTCAGTAAGGTAGACATTTAGATTGGATTTCAGTAAGGACATTCAGAATGGATTTCAGTAATATCGAATTAATTAAAAATTGTTGTTTCAGCTCGACATGAGACTGAGGTTCACCGTTCTCTTCAGCAATCAAATTCCCCATTACTTCATGCGCTGTTGGCTGATCTTTTGTTAATCAAGGTTTACTTGTTCCCACCATATCTTGTGAAATATTCACATCGTAGTTTGTTATATGTTACAAATTTCTGTTCAAAGCATCATGTGTTGATTTGTAGGCATGAGTAGGCACACAGTTTTCCCAAAATTAATAAGCATCTTGTTATTAACTGCTATTAAAAATCAACAATTACAAAATTCATCAACACTCCAACAATATTCACTAACCAAAATGCAACATGTTTATGATGGAATGACAACGTGAATAGTTTTGAAAAATATTTTCGGTTGAGTTTATATTTTTATGAAAATATATAAAACGCGTGGTTGGTTCAAATTTTGTGATCTGCATTCACGCATTGCTATATTAAAAGCCTTGACATCCAAATGGTATGACAATTATTCAAGAAAAACTAAAAAAGGGGGGAATGAAATACAAGATGGTGGCGCGAGCTCACCCACAGGACCGGGGACTTTTAGTATGTTCATCATAAACCCCTCAAAAACATTTCTACGAATTTTCAAAGCTATATGTTTTGTGCATTGGTGTACATTAAATCAAAGAGGTCCTGCAGTCCTATTGATGGTATAATACTCAAATGTGGAATATCATCTCATATGTCATTATATTCATCTAACTAGTGATACAGAACTAAAAGATATTTTTCCAACGTCACATTGTACAACATCAAATACATATATTAATGTCGTAATTTAAATAGTATACTGTTTGGAATGATCAAAATGATCCCACAATCCTGTGGCGCATCGCTTTCCAAAAATATTTGTAATGTAATTAGAGATGTCGATTTACTTCTTCGGCTTCCTATCTGATAATAAGCACTGGAAGATTGTAGAACACACGCATTCAAGACCATTTAATGTTAACGCATTGTCAGCTATTTTGGTTTAGTTTTATCAAAGTCTCGTTTTGAATAAACATGGCGGAGGGCATTACGGGATGGACTTCGTAATTTCGAACCGTGATCAGATGAATAGGACGCCACCCGAGCGTCTTTGTCATCTGATCACTGAAGCTTGGGAGGGGTATTTCCCTATCCAGACTACCGGTCCGCACTACGGGTCTATTCTGGTACCCCCGGTTGGGTTGGAGACGTCACTTTTTCCGCACGTTAACAACGGGAAAGGTGACGTCTCCCAACCCAGCCGGGGGTACCAGAATAGACCCCTTAGTGGGAGGATGTCTGACCTTTTATGTCAGCTTTAACGTACACCAAGCTCACATACAATGCGTATCTTTCGTGGAATCGGGTTTCGAACCTGGAATCTTCTGGTTCTAAAGCCAAGACCTTACCACTAAGTCATCGTGGCCCCTGCATTGTCAGGTGGTAAAGTAAGCATATAAAAAATTGTTACAAAATGTTATATTACTTTTTCAATTACTAAAGCTTTTATTATATCTTGCCAAATTTCTTACCACTCAATAAGATATAGTCATTAACAGTTGGAAAAGTAATAACATTTAGTAGCTAATCACATAGTGCAACGCCGCATATGGACGATTTTTTCTGGTTTGTTTACATGCCTGTACTACGTATTTCCGGTGTAATGCTAAGTCAATGGATTTTCAAAGTGGAAGTCCAACATACAAGCAGATGAAGTCAAGATTTTTAATGTAAGTAAACAAACCAGAAAACTTGTCCATAGTGTTCTGATATGGAAAACAACACTGAAGCGTAGAGAACCTGAAAAATACGAGTACTTAATCGATTAATCAATAATGCGATACGATATATTATATGTAGCCTATAAAAGTCTACACCGTCAATGCTTTTTCAGATTCCGTCTTAAAGAAACCATGATTATTCTAAGAGCAAGGCTGCTTTCTCAACAGGTATGTTTCATTTTAAGAAACTGTTTATTCACTTCTTTTGTTGCAAAGCTGCATCTTATTAGTATTGGCACTACTAGACTGTTATTTGTCAGATACATTTTAAGATGTATGTTTCAGCAAAACGCGAAGATAACTGTTTTTCTGAGATCTATTTTGTTTTCAATCCACCGAATCGAACGTGTCTAAACTTGTGAATTATGAAATGTTTTGACAGAAGATGATATTAAATCCTAAGATAACCTTGACCAAGACGTCCGGTGTTATCGGAAAAAGAAGCTGATAATAATCCTTTATAAACTTCAACGATTCGCAAGATTAAACATAAATATTCATGGAATGCGACTACTGGAATGTCTCGGCAAAAAAAAGACTTCAATTTGTCTTTTTAAAATTCCAATTTATATGTGCGGCGAGAGATTAATTATTGACGAAATCATCAAAGCTTTGTTCTCCGTTTTAATTCATTTTTCTATTTTAATCTTTTTGATACCTTATTTCTCGCTGCAGGTTTTGTATTAGTTGAGAAAAAAAGATGTTGACAACCGAAATAATATGTATGATACTACTCTATTGTCCCAGTTGCGTTGAGGTTCTTTGGTACAATACTACATTTTACAATGAAACTCTAATTTAAGGATGCGATTGGCATTTCGGATATTAGATACAAATATCGCAGTCTAAATGAACTGGAATATCAATGGCGCCTATCCAGTGGAATATTCACTGATAAATTGAGACAAAATGGGGGGTTTGTGTTGGCTTAAACTTTAATAGTTGGGAAAGGTCTTAAAAATTTGAGCAGAGTTATCGGATGCTTTTTGGTAGATGGAATTTATTTTTCTTCATTGCTTTCAGATCGCTGCAAATGTGTGCAGAACTTTTTCTACCGAGAAAACCTCGACTCCGAAGTATTGGCATGCAAAGTTTCCAGATAAAAAGCCCAGAAGTTTCGACGAGATGCCAACTGTGGAAGAACGTAAGATTTTGATTTTTAGTTTTTATGCATTTAAGTCTTGCTTACGGAAGAATCGATTCAAACATTCAAACGATTATATTTCGCCGTTCTATATTTGATATCCGATCTGATTATATTTTCCTATTGGTAGCAATGCAATCGCAAGAGCAAGCGTGAAATATTAGCTAAAATAATCGGGCTATGATATGCGACTACGAAATGGTGCTTCCTCAAACCACCCTGATTTGACAGCCTGAGCTAAAATCATCTGCTTGAATTTTTTTCCTGCAACTCCAAATTTAATCGAATCGTTTAACGTCTCGCTTCAAGACCTAGTTCCAAGTGGCTTGTATAGCTCATCCGAAAATTCCCTTCAACTAAACTTTCAAAGTTTCTTCGATATTCCCGTTTCTGACCCTCGAGTTGAGGAAGAGTACATAAATACTCGACACTCAAATATCTGTAAAGTGCAATTGATCATCGGTTGTACCAGCAGACCGATATAATGATGCAGTGAATTTTGAATGAAGGATTGCATTTTAAATGTTGATGCTTAGAGTCGCTGGTAGTCTACGTATAGACTGAACTCCTGAAACAAAATGTGGGTTGATGGTACTCAACAGAGACTACTAATATTTGTACTTGAATTTTGGATAGCCGAGTCGTATTGATGGAAAGAAACGTTAGTCTCCAGGTTGATTGTTTATCGCAGGAAAAACGGATGAGAATGTTCTCGCTTGGATTTCATTGCAAACTTCCCCATTTTAGTGTTTCTGGTGGGCTTCGTTGTGTAGAGACGAGAACAGCTTGGGTTAAGGAGCAGTATCTCTTCTCTTTGACCAGTTGGGTTCAGAATTCGAAACGACCAACGATTTTTGGCTAAAAATATCATTTTGACTTTTTGCTATTTTTAGTTCATCGCACAGACATAATTCCAAGAATGGCTTTTCGGGCTAGGGAGTCTCGCACGTGAAGATTCATCAAAGCTTGATTATTGGATGCTTCCTTTTTTACTTTGTATACGAGAGTAAAGGCTTAACAATGGAATGTGTGACGGATGGTATTTGAATCTGAAATGTCTACGGAGCTTCTCGGAGTAGGGTTCGCTTCACAGCCCATATAGGCGAAGTAAGGGTTCCCATTCATTGTGATGGCGGTGATCTAGTATATAACGGATTCTTGCGAAGAGATCTTGGGCGGAAATGCACATATCTGAGATTTCGTTCCTGCCCTATACATCATTGGATGTTCGCTGGTTCTTGCAACAAAATGCCAGCAATTGGTCTGCTTTAAATGTTGCATTTCTGACACAACGGATAAATTTCGGCCTTGCATTTGACATTAAATACTGCCTATTAATACATCTTCCCTCTCCCGATTTTCTTGGCTTTTCTTCTCGGAGCACTAGTGGAAGCGTGTTTCTAAGTTAGTTGTAGACATTTTAAGCTTTAATACATTAATGTTGTGGAATATTTATTGTTTCTAGCGCGTTCTCAACCAGATGGTGCATTGCAGTTTTAAAAAATTGCATACATTTATTGGCTAATGGATTAAGTTCTGGAAATATTAAATTTTTTATCGTCTTTATATTTGTCTCCAAGTATCTTCATTGGTAACACGCTACACAAAATTTCGGAATTCTAGTGCATCAAAAGCCGAGTGATAAATTGAAACAAGCCAAATTGAAAGCGAGTAAGTATAATCTGGATCGCTAAATTATAAAGAGGATGCTTGAGCAAGAGCGAATTTACCGCATATAGAATTCCCAACTGGCGCCCAATAAAATTTATCTTGCATAATCAAACGGAAATGGGTTTTTACTAAATAGTGCAATCTTCATGTATGAAAGATGAAGATAATAAATTGAAAGTTGCTTTAAAAAAGCTTTCATTTTAGTCTACTTAATTTCATTCTTGAAATAGTTTTTCTCAAACTCGTTACCAGACAGCGCCACGGGTAAGAAATCGATCTCGTTCATTAGCTGTCAATTTCTGAAACGCTCGAATTTGCCATCGGAAACGCAAATTTCGTTTCAAAACTCTAGCGTATTGGAAAGAGTGAAAAATTGGTTACAAAATGACCAAGGGTTTTCTAATGGTAGGGTCTCGACTTCGGGGCTGGAGAGTTCCAGGCTCTTCAGCCGATTCCACTGAAGATCGGCCTTGTGTGTAGGCCTGTTGAACGTTAAATCATATGTCGATTTAGCGTTCAATAGAGCGAAGTTGGAAAATGTAGCTTCTAGAAACCAGGAAGGGTTGCATGTACGAGAAAGCTTAATTGGTATTTTACTTCATAATTAATGGGAATTGCTTGTCTTGGGTAGCTAGGTCGGTGAGTAACCATACATTTGGCAATAATTGTAATAAAATATAAATCTTTGAAAAATTAAAATTTTGGTTCTTTTCCGGGAATGAAGACTAATGCAACAATTGAATTCGGCAATGATGTGCCAGTCAATAGACAACTTTTGCCAGCTAGTGCTATTAAATAGGCCAACTTTTAATTTTTCGCTCCACCCTATTGCACATGCCACTTTTAGGTCATCTTGGATGTTTTCAAAAGCAATGCATTTTTGAAGATTAATTTTCGGCGTTCTTGCCAGCAACTTCTGAAATAAAATTGTTCGTTCTTTAAGATGTTATATAAAATCATTCTTCTTAATGACGTCAATTTAACTGCCTTGCAGTCCTTCTCTTTAATAAATATTTAAATTGCATTTTAAACAAATTGTATTTAAACTTAAATTGGTCTTGCTCCATATTCACTCCCGTGTTTCTGCCACTGTTGCCAATTTTTCTCGTGACTCCTATGCAAGTTCTTGACTATAAGGCAGAATTTTTACTTTCGCTTTCATTTCGTTGTATGTACACCTTTTTAATGAGCACTCGTATCAATGATTCTACTCGTATGAAATCTTCGTGTTTCATTAAATGATTATTTTAGATTGGATTCTAATCGGTGTGCAAGGTTGAGGGTTAGTCCTATTCGTATCGACAGCAGAGGACCTACGGAGCAAAAGGAACTCTAAGCGGTACTTCTTCGGTCAAGCCATACGGAACACAAAGAAAATGCTACTTCGGGTCATGGGAAAAAAACGTATGTAGGAACTTCTATTGTCGCGTTGGCCAAAATAGGAGGGAAAAAATGATATCCCAAGGGAGGGTGTGTGTATTAGATTTGTGCCTGGAGATTAAAGAGAGGGATAAGACTACATGGAAGAGAGCGAACGAAAATCGGCGAAAGAAGCTGCAACAACAAACTGTAAGCGTTATAAGCACTTAAAAATATTTTTATCTCGCGCAACGCTACATATTTCGGCTAATATAGTAGGGTCGAATGAGAAAGTTATACATTGATTGAAAATTTTCTATACAGCCGATCGTTCTAATCGATCTCGGTGCGTTCAGTGTTGGATTAATCGCAAAGCTCGAATCGCTGTAGATCTTCCGATGAATCCTCAAATCGGCGAGTCCAATTACACGTTACCCGATGTGTTTTAACCTCTTGCCGTAAAATGACTAGTTTAATTCGTCGTTGGTTTTTCATGCTATACCGTGAGATAACGTAATGTGACTAAAGTTGCTTTTGAATTCGATTTATTTAGTTTAAAATCTCTAATGTATTGAATCCGGCACAGTTGTATCCACTTTTTGTGTAAAATGCGGACCATTATCGCATATTATTTGCTATTAGAGCTGCAAGGTACAATTCACAGCACAATTTTGTTTGACAGTCCAATTTCATTTTTTACGCATCAAGTGGAAACACGGATCATAAGATGCATGATTAAATCGTACAGGAAGATGTTGCTGCCATATTACGCTGGTACGAAAGTCGAAACTATGTGAGCTTGGCGAGTGATATTCAAGTACTCATCATTGCAAGTTTCTTATTCGTTAAATATTCTCCTCTGCCAAAATTAATGTCACTGAAATTGCTTTACGCCTAAGCAAATAAAATCGAGAGTAAATATCACAGCTTGAAATATTTGCTTGTTTTTTTATTTAACTTCATTTGTGTCGTATTTGTGGAGCTGAAATTTTGTTATTGTTTTTTTCACTAGCTTCCTGAAGTGCTAGAATTCCTAATTTTCTAAAATTGCGAATTCTCTATGAAAATACACTATTTTGATGTCTTAAACTAGATATGTTAATTTCTTCGTATACATGACCCCGGACTTTAACTGAATTAGAGAGGAAAAATTAGATTTTGAAATTCGATAATATTTATGAGGAATTTCAATTTAAATATTAAAGGAGAAAACAATTTTAAATGTCTACTTTTCAGTAAGCTAATTTTTTCTTTGTTGTTTTCTGAAATTCTATATTGATAACGAATATATTAAATATCTCGCTTTTGTTCATAAAATGAAATTTTAGAAAAAGAATCCGGATACTTTCAGACTTGCACATTTTTCCGAATTGCTCCAAGATGGTTGGAGAAACTGCACCTGAACTTCGGCCATGGAATATTGTCGCTTATTCTATAAGTTTAGAATAAATTCGGAAAAACACGAGGAAAATGTTGTAATTTTTTAAAGAGAACCTCTATATTCCCCGAATATACTTTTTAAGCAAATGCATTAATACCAAGGAAAGTTTCAAATCGTCCGCTTTCTGTGAAGAGACGGAAGCCGAAATCATTATCAATTTGTGGTCGGGCCCTTGAATGCCCTTGTGACCGAATCTACTCTGTAAAATGTGATTTCGAGCCTTATCGTCGAAGTTCAAGTGCAGTTTCTCCAATCCTTCTAAAGAAATTGCAAAATATTAATCTATAAGTGTGGATACTTCTAATCCTACAATGTATCTTGTATGTTAACACACTCAACGAGGGTAATTATTGATACAGGATTCTTTAACCTTCTGTCAGGCGCATCGAATCGGATGAAGTTCGGTTATTTTTTGTGCCCAAGTGCGGGTTTTACCGAGAATGGTGTGGAATATCGATCAGATCCCTGCCACTTTCACTAAGGTATCGTGGTTTTTCTAATGCTCATTTGATGTAAATGAGGGCCACGTTAATCTGGTAGATGAGTTGAGCCCAATTACGCTTGTATTTTTGATTTCCGAAGTTTTCTTTTTATATACCTACAAATGTTCGTATACCTGTGTCCCGGTCCCTAATTCGGTAATATTGATCGTTATATCCAATATAGTGTTTAAAAATGTCGCATTATTTCCGACTTTCGACCAGAGCAGTTCCAATTGGTAAAGAACCTTACGGGGAAAACGAGCGTCAACTCGCTGAATTCCTTGGAATTTTATTAGTTTACTGCAAGTAAATGCAAAAAAAATATTTAAACACTTGTAGCTTTATGTCCAAATAATTGTTAGAGCTTTTCCTTGAGCCTAAGAAAAAATTCAACTTTTAATCTAACGGATGAGTTGCACCCGACTGAAGGTTAACAAAGTGTCCGAAATTGCTTTCACATTTATCCGTACTTATTTGGGTTGTCAATTAATTTGTTTCTTGTTGTTCATTAGCCCAGTTCGATCCTTACAAATCGCATGAAATTTTCCCGCAATGGTTCAAGAAGTACGGATACGTAGTGAAGCAGCCTGTGGGAAATGGAAAATACACCGTTCACACATTCCATTTTGATGATTTTGATACCGTTTACAAGGGTGATACTGCTTATTATAGAGCGACGCGAAAACCGCCTCAAAGGTTGAGTCACCAAGTGCTTAAGCATTACAGAGAGAACAACAAGGACCTCTACGACAATGTTGGTTTGGGACCAGGGTAAGTTTATTAGTTTCTTTCAGCTTCAATAACGAATACTTCAGTTCTTAATATTCTTGTCTTCGAGTGAATTACGCATGCAAATTTTCGCGTCAAATGTGGGTTAGCAGTAGAACGGAACCCGCCATTTTGACGGCTGTTGAAAGTATCTAAATTGAATTTTTCTGAAAGAAAAGGATTGCGCATATAGACTACATTAAATATTTTTTTTCTACATGCGAGATGTCTATGCAGTTCGTATCAAATGGGGACGGTCAGTCCAGGGCGCCACTTCGAAAGAGGCAGCAAAATTAGACATGCAAGAATACAATCTTCATAATTAAGAGCAGCGGCGTAGTTAATAGGTACAACATAATTATATAATTGTTAATCGTAATGTCGTATATTGTTTATAATTTTAAATTCTATAATTGTGTACATGAAGTTGTGCATAACTGGGGACAATCATTGTCTGCATAAGAAAAATATTTAGCCCTAAACCATACTTCAAACAAAATGGGAGAAATACATTTAAATTTCCTGTTCTATTCAACAAATGAAAATCGAAGATTTTAAAATCTCTTCATAAAATCGGCATTGAGGGGTTAAATAAGTTCAAGGAAAGAAACATTCACACAACGGACTGAATCGGAGGGTTCAAAATTAATTTGTTTTTAAAAACGCATTCTCAATGGTACACGTCGTCACCATTAGTTTAATTTCAACACTCACTCCACATTTACGGTTCATGAAAGTGAAGTCGAATGTAATTGATAAATGATGGTATCGGTTAAAAAGAAACGACTAATGCAAATTAAAAAGTAAAGCTGTCTCGTGCTGATCGCGTCACATTAGCCATGTAGTTTTACGAAGTTCAAGGAAGTAGATTGTTATATGGTTCATAGTATTTATTGTGTAGTATACTTGCGCTTGCATGTAGAAGTAAAGAAACGTAGTTCTTTAATAATTGGGGAAACTGCCGATTACTATTTTGTTGGAAAGAGTTCTCTTGTTTGCTTTTTAAAAAGTAAAGGCTTATTCTTTATTCTTTAACTCTATTGTGACTTTTTCGGACGCTTTTTCCAATCTAAATCCGCATTTAAGCTTTATGTAAGAATAACATCCACTAATTAATGACATTCCTAAGTAACGAAGGTTTAATGTGTTTTTATGGTGGTGAAATTTCGTAGAAATGCTTCATTCCTCTTTACTGCAGATCGTATTTCTTTAACTCGAGGTATTTTTTTCAGTGATGGCGACTATGTCGGAAGAATACGCGATATGATTAGGGAAAGCATGAGCACAGGAATTGATGAAAAATTGGAAAATGTGGCGGATGACCTGATCGAGATAATCCGGGATAAAGTCGGCGAAGGTGGAGAGATCGAGCTGCTACCGTGGTTGTTTCGCTGGGGTTTTGAAAGTAAGTTCATGCAACTCGTTTCTTCAACCAGTTTGTGCCGTATGCAATATGTGTATTTTAATTCAAGAAGAGATTTTTTCCCTTTCGTGTACTTGGTAATGAACATATCGTAATCGACAATTTTGACCTCGAGCTTCTGAAGAATCTCCACCCCCGGGACAGCAAAACTAACTTTTAGAATTGTATCTACATGTGGGAACACGAACAAGCAAGACGGATTAAGATTGGTATATCTTAACACCGAAATTTGAGGTTTCTATTGCATCTTGCACGGAATCTGTCCTCTGGAAGTCCATCTGTCTACCCGTAATAACCAACTCGAATGTCACACCCTAGGAAGGCGAAATTTGATTTCATTGCCACAATTGTAGGTCTTTATCCTATTTTGTGCCAAAAGCTTGTCGATACCTCCGATATTGGAGGGAAGACTGTATGGACCGGAATAGAGCGAGTTGTGTAACTGTTTACAACATGGCCGTAAAAATGTCTAAATTAAACTTTCTAAACTTCGATAAATGCCAAAACGCCAAAGATGTCTGTTGAGCTGTGTGTAAAAATCGCTATTCGTATTTTATCTGAAGAGTGAAGCATCTTCTGTGGTCCATTCCGACTAATCTAGGCACGAGACTTGTTTGTGCGAAATCTTCACTCCCCGGTTATTAGCTGCGCTCGATCTCTGATTGTATTAAAAATTAAGGCTTTTTTGTAATGATGGTAATAGTGGGTGAATCGTAGTTTTATGGCTTTGATAAGGTGATCGAGCATTCAAATAGATCGAGTGCAGTTTCCAACTCGCATTCCTCTGAAATAACAAATGCGACGGAAGTGTGTACTTTCATAGCTCTACTGTACAAAGGGGGGGGGGGCGTACGATCGCGTAACTTGTCGTAAACGCGTCTAGTGTTTTAGCTTTGGGGGTTCAGATCCAATACTTTGACTCCTCGCATTTTAAGAACTTAAATTGGAATTTTACTAAAATTTTAATAGAAAAAAATGTATGCGCAGAAGAGCCTAATTTTTATATTCGAAATCTTACTTTTGTTTGCTTGCTTACTGACGCAAATGATTCTTTCCTATACATACGCCTGAGCCTATCTAAGTAATTCACATGTTCTAACTGGGAATGAACAAGTTCTATAGCACTTGAAAATGGAGGCTTCGAATATCTGCGCTCACAAATTGCTAGCCCATCCTCCCCCAGTCAATCTGTTTCAACCCCTTTCTCTCGATTCTGCTATCCACATTTTAGACCATGTGATGTCGTTTTTCAAGGGAGAAAAGTAAACTGGTATAATTCAGTTTCTTAAGGCCCGCTGCAGCTGTGTCGGACAAATCGCTAAAGAAAAAATATCGGAGAAATGACGAGCAGCTTGAAGTGATAAACAGACACTGCGCATGTAGTTCCTGCAGAGCAAGAGTATTGCTAATGAGTTGTTTGACACTTTTGTTAGCATTTCCCTTTAAATCGCAGATGTGTCGACCATTGCTTTTGGTCTGCGGTAGGTGCATCTACAGTGTCGAACCGATACCATCGCTGCACTTCAGGCTGTTAATGGATTTCTTCTTCACTTTGCTGCTAATTATTTATCCGACATAAATTGGAAGTGTCGAGTGGATCTATAGAGGTAAAATTATCGTTATAGACGGATGCAACTAAAGAGTGATTATCGTTGCAGGGAGGTTACGAATACATTGGTCCCGGCGGAATTCCCATTTACTCAAAGAAAATATTGTTATAGGAGGTTTATCGTTATATACGGCTTTCACTGTATTCGTTTTCATTATTGTTATAGATTAGATGCAAAGAACCAAGGATTTCTTTGTTATTGAAATTTTCACATTTTAAATTTGTGTACTCCTTATATTTAGTAAACAAGAATAATCTTTATAGTATTTAGATTTTTCTAGATGCTATTTAAAATTTTCTTACACCGTTCATCAATGAATGCGCTTCTGGAAGTTTCTGGTTTTTGATACCCAGCTACAGTATATTAATATTGGCATTTAACCATCACCGCCTCAACTTTTGCCCAAAAAAGGAGTAGGACGTATGAAAGCAGGAATGGAAGATTAAGAAAAAAATAATTACAATAAAAATTTGAAGAGCCTGTGACGGTTAAATGCTAACGCTAACACTTTGCAGATGTATATTGAAATAGCCTAGAGCCAAGTACAAGATTTAACGTAAAATATTGCAAATCTTTTCCCAATAGACGTCGGCCTGAAATTTTTGGATAAGAGATTGGGTGCCTTATCTCAAACCGGAAATGAAGAGGCCGATAAGATGGTGGAAGCGGCTGCAATCACTAATGAAATGGTCGTGTTAACCACTCTAGATCCTGTAACCGATTATGCTGAGCGTTACCAAAAGGTGGAGTCTTCAGAAGGTTACTTCTACAGGCAAGTGTTGAGCATTGGCTGTCATTCTTAAACTTCGTTATTGCTTGAAGACATTTTGATGGTTGGGAATATTTATGTTCGAGATTTTTGATCAAAATTGCACCTATTTAATACAGGAGCTATTGGTAAATTTCTTGAAATATTTTGATGTTTATGTGAACTATTTATATTGCATTATCCTTTACTCTACCCAACCTCTAAATGCCTGGTTCTTAAAAATGTGTTCTTTCATTTCTTGAATAAAACAGGGGAAAAATACTTATTCTGTTTTAAGTATGCATTACGGCTAAAAATCGGTTTTTTTTTTACCAACTTGCAACACTTTGCTCTAGTTGAGAGAATTTCCCATCACAAATTCTATAATAAGCAGAGATTAAGTTCAGGAGCTAAGGATGAGGAATTCCCTTCAACATTGCAGAATAAAATATTGTATTTCAAGCGTGCAAATATGCGATTTCAAGTGTTGCATCTCTTTTTTTCAAGTCGGCACTAAAGCTGCCATCTATATGTTGGAAATTGATAGAATAATATTTAAAGCATGTATCCTATTGGCAACCACAGGCATTGGACCTTTAGTCTTATTTTCCAGATTTTTGAGTTTGTTGCTTAAATGAAAGGCTGGGCATTTAAGGGTCAATTACTCTTGCTCTTAACCATCATTCTAAACCTTAATTTCCATGACTATACATTCGTAAAATTAAAATGGGTAGATTTATAGCCGATTTGTTCATTGCTCTCTTCAACAGTTTAAAACTATGTGGTACGCAAGAGTAAATTAAAGGTGCCTTTATCGGTTTCCTTAATTTTTTATCGAAATCCACCATTGGATTCTTTATCGAGTTTCAGGTTTCATCTTAATAGATCTGCTGCTTGAAGGGCATGTGGGGTGATCTGAATTTCAATGTAATAAAGTAGTATTGAAAATTATGCATAAAATTTTTAAAAAGAGAAGGGCAAAAAGTAACATTGAATAGCTTGATGTGGGCACTTTTCAGTGAAATATTTTAATTTCCTTGGAGAATTTTTTTCATGTTTTGAAAAGCCGGATGCATGTTGCTGTTTTTTGCGGCACTAATGCAGAGCAATTCAAAATTATTGCTCCGATTTACAGCTATAATTTTTACGATAAAATACGATATAAAAATGAGATCTGCAGAGTAGTAAAAGGGTTTCGTTTATTGTTAAGCACGAGCTGTGAACCTGAAACCGGCTCCTGCGAAGTGGCACGAGTAAAATGGCAAGCGTGTTTTGAGTTTTTGAAATTCTGTCGTGTCAATGAAGAGATTTCATCAACGGTACAACTATGCGGCTTGCAGAGCGTAAGTGAATGGCATCGGAATCTTGCTGAAATTGGATGCGTGTGCAAATGAGGAAAGTGGCAGCTGGGAAGAGTATTGCCGCAAAAAGGTGAAAGAATGAACTCTTCTTTTGAACGCTGTCTGCGGCAGCCAGCAGGGAATTGAAAATTCCGACAACGGTTCGGTATGTCCACAAACGTCTCGTAAGCAAGCTACGATTGAAACCGTACAAATTCAATATGTAGGAACTGAAAGTGGACGACTTCGACAAACATTCGATTGTTTTGAGCAGAAATGTGCTCCTAATTTTATGAAAACACTGAATCGTATTGCCCAAGTATTTTAAAGTTATAAAGGAAAAACTCTAAAATATCCATTTATTTTTATTTAAAAACCTAAAATTTGGTAAACCTTTCAAGGACATCTACTCCCAAAAAGTCGCTAAATGACGACTGTTGATGGCTCTAGGTCCAATCTGCCCTGTAGAGTGTTCTCAAATTTTTTTGAATCATGCAAGTTGCACTGTCAAGTTGATAGTTATAGCCACGTTTGAAATCGGGGTTTGGAATCTTAACTCCTCCGATTTAGTCATGAAAAAATGTGCATGAAATGACCGATGTTCTCGCTTAATGTTTACGAGAATGAAATCCGAATGACTGGCAAAATGTGGCTGTGACTTGTACCTAGTAATTCTAAAGGCAAACAATATGCGATAATTATGCGTGATATTTACACAAGTAATAAAAGGGATGCATTAGTGCCAGATTCAATACACTAGAAATTTCTAACTAAATAAATCATTGTCATATTCAAAAGTTGCTTTAGTCGCAGAACAAGTGTAGTTCGTGATTCTACGGTATGCCATGAAAAACCAATGGCGAGCTCGACTCGTCACTTTACCGCAAGGGGTTAATGCATCAGTGGAGATTTTTAACATCTAGATGTATAACTTGTCTGTATTTAATTTCTGCACATTGCATGATCTTGTTCGAAAAGTATAGGTGTAGGGATGTTTATGGTTAAGCATTTCTGATCCTTGATTTTTCTCCCCATTCGAAATCGAAGCTCTGTTTAGGCCTGCATATGATGACTTGTCAATCTTCGTTTTTTCCAGTGTGCTGAAGAAGTACATCGATGAAATTGCTTCACAACCCGATTCAAAATGTGCCGTGAAAAAGATTTTGGAGAACAATCCGAAGGATGCGATAACCGTGACTCTGGACGGGTTTCAAGGAGCCCTGCAGACAGTAAGTTCCAAATAATTCTATTACTCAATGGCTTTTTACTTCGCTAGAAAGGAAGGTTCGAAGTTTTTAAAACTCGGTGTTTTAGGTTACCCCAGGCCGAAAAATACTCTTATTTAACTTTCCAAAATTCCTTAAGCAAAAAAAGAAACTCCTTTTTTATACTTCCTGACATGTCTAAATTTCAGAAGATTTGTACACTTGTGTTTCTAGTGAAAATTTACTATTGTCATACTTTTAAAATGCAAGAGGTACTCCATTAATTGTTTTGATTCCATACGACTACCACCTCCTGGTAGTGATGCAATAAATTTTTCCTTCAAAAGATCCTATAATAATCAATGATAAATTAAAGACAAAACGCTATTGCAAGTTTTTAAAAGCAATGCTTTTCAAAAATACGGTGAAAACAAACTTCAGAACGTTGAGGCGTTGGAAACTATACAATAATTAAATAACCGCTTAAGGACTTATCCCGAGTTGACTCGTCCCAAATACAGAAGGTTACAAAATGACTTGGTCCTTAAGCGTTTAAGCCACAATGAATATCGTAAAATTCATAAACATTCGTTAAAATTAATACTTGTATTTTTATAGCTTTGCGCGATTCCAAGTTTGACTCGACCCCTAAACTTTAAAATGTTATACTTTTTAGTGCATTGATAAGAGCGTGTTTTAAAATTTTTATTCTAGTGTCTTCAATCGGTCTGTTGAAACATTTACTAAAACTCCATGTGCTAGAACGGTGAAATTTGGTTCGTAGTTCCCAAAGCACTGTAAGACTTGACGGGGGGAATCAAGACGGAATTGAGAATAAAGCATTCTTGATTTCTTTGCCTTATTTGGGAAAGACTCTTGAATGCATCTTGAATGTCATTTCGGTATTAACATGATAATTGCAAAAGAAAATGACAGCTTTGAAGGGCCCCCTTTCTGCAACCGAACAACTTGCTTCTACTGTAAAACCATTCAAATGAAGACGTTATGAAGATGAGGCAAGAGATGTCTCTAATAATTAGTAGGTTCGAGGATATCTGAACGAAAAATTACCGCACCGATGGATTGGCCCAGTCGGGCTCGTCACCTAGTAGCCTTGATTCTAACTTTCCAATTTTTTTTCTATGGAATGCAGAAATGTCTTCTACAAATTCTAGATAATATTGACGAACTGAAAACGAGAATAACTAACGATCCAAACCGTAATACCGCACAAGTAGCGAAAAATATCGGAGGAGTTTGGAAAATGAAGTAGATACGATTCCTCTTGGGGGGGGGGGGGTTAACAATATACTTTTTGAATTTAATATTTATACAAAACGGGGACTCGTATTACAATGCACGAGTTGTTGTAAATATTTTGCGCAGCGGTGCATTTTTAAACTTTATTTTAAAAAAGCAAATTTAACTTTGAATCTAAAATCGGATTTTTGACTTTTGGGGAAGTTTTAGAGATCTTGATTGGTAGCTACTGATTTATAATTCAATTTTATTAAACTTAACTTTATAATGTAACATTTTTTCAGAACTCCTCACTCTCGTTTTATAAACACGGCTGTGGCTGAAAAATCGGGAAGAGTAAGGTTAAAACACTATTACCAATTTTTTCTGTAAAATATTCAATTCTTTTCATCAAAGATTATATTTCGGCGTTTGAAACTAAATAAGAAATTGATCTCCTGAAGCATTTTTCAGGAGTAGGAAAACATTAAAATATCGTCTCGAATATTTCTGGGGATGATAATATTCTAATATCTTTAATTTTGGTTTGCCCTTCTTTCCTTAAAAAATGCTGAATTCTGTATAAATTATGCAACTTTCCTTTCCAGCGTCGCCTACTCGGGATACTAGAATGAGTAATGGGAGATTTATTTCTGAACGTGAACTGTCTCTGATTCAAAAGCTCAAGGTGAGCAATGAGTTTAGCATTGCGAAGTCGCTAAAAATAAGACCTCGAATGGTTCGGTCTTGAGGTAGAAACTCGCGAGGCTGTTTTCGCCGACTCGGTCGAGTTCATACAGGGAGTTTAGCTGCACTGGCAGAAGGTTAACTGATTCGGTCTTGACTGATCGGCTTTTCTTTTCCACAGATAGCGTTTGGCGTTTTGCTAGTCAAATCTAGAACTTGAAAGGCGATATGGACAGGATTTTTCTCTGAAAGTAAATTGATATCTGCTTATTTTCTGGGATGTCAATGTAGTTGGTACGAATAAAATGTAATGGATTTCGTATTAACATTAAAATATCATTTCGCATGCACAAAAGAACCAAAAAGCATAGGATGTTTCCTAATATCGTATGGGACCTCATTTTGCTTGGCGCAGTGCAGCAATTCGACGTGGCATTGACGCAATGAGACTTGGGAAGCATAACCGTTGAACTCATTTTGCAGTGAAAATGTGGTCACGAGGGGACCTACTAGAAAGGGAAGAAAATGTTTGGGTGCGTCCCTGTCTTACAGAAAGCCGATAATGATTTGCACCTTTCATCGGTATGTTCCCTGTCCACAATACTTTCATACAATTTGGTAAAAATAGCATGCATATTCGAGAAGACTTAAAGGTTGTCTTTAAAAAAAATCCAAATCCCGCTTGTTTTTAACATACTTTTATAACCAAACCATGCGAAACGTAAAGAATATGTATATTGATAAATTAAAATGCGCATGTTGATACAGCATTTTATTAATTTTAAGTTGATACTTTGAATATTTACCATTTCCTCTAATTTTAACTGCACATCTGCAAAATAAAGCATTTTTTAGAGCCTGATGCATAGGGCAGCTTGTTTAAAAATTTCATTTGAATCCCATTAAAATGTAGAACGATATTGACATCGGGGCGAGTAAAATTATTCGATCTCTAAAAGGAACAAAGTGTGGGTTTTTCAAACTATTTTTTAAATTTAATCTTCTAATAGTAATCGTTGAACTGCAATTTAAATTTTGTATTTAAATATTATATTTGTCGTATTTAAGTCGTAAAAATTCAATAAAACCATTCGAACATGTATGCAAATCTTGGTATATGTTTAAAGAAGTATATGCAACTATTGCGGACAGGAAACGGAACCATTGATGAATGTTGCAAATCATAAGTCTTCTGAGAAACGGTGAACCCAAATTTCCATCACTTTCTGGTGGGTCCCCTCGTGATGAAACTTTCACTGCAAAATGAGTTCCAACGATTGTACTTTCCACATCTTTTTGAATCTTTACTATGTAGAGTTGCTGCCCTTCACCGGGCAAAAGGAGATCCCACACGATATTGGGAAGTATCCTACGACTGCGGAACTTCAGTGTATATAATTCTTCAATTATTTATATTCTATTCTAAAATAATCCGTAAAGGGATAAGTTCTAAATCGCCATCAGAAACGGCGCCTGTTTAGCAAGATTTGCGACACCCGGCGACGAAACTCTTGGTATGGGGTAGAGCACTTAGAACATGCCCTTGTTTCAAAATAAACGAGAGGCTAATCTGAGGGAAAACTATGATTCCATTGAGAGATTGGGGTACACCTCGGTCGCCGACTGTACTAGGTGATCCTGGGTCAGGGTAAACTGCCATCCAGTATTGGGTGTGCAGAGTCGGCAGAAACCGCCATTTGGTGTTTTTAACATTTAAGTTATGTTACTGATCCATCACTTGCAACCAATCTCTCCAGGTTCCATTGACTGTGCTGATGGCTCTCTACAATGTGGCTCGAAACGAGGATATTCAAGCCCAAGCAAGAGAAGAGCTCGTTGAATATCTGCCCACTAAAGATTCGAAATATTGCTCGTTAAATATTAGTCCTCCCGATATTATTGAACATATCGTTTGGGAGACTTTGAGGTATGTATTCAAGACTATCTTTAACATGTAATATAAAGTATTGATCAATATTCAAGGTAGTGGGCCGCAATAATCGACCTTAAAAATTCTGGCACATTTTTAACAATCGTCTACTTCCGTATGCCGACTTTTTCTTCACTGAACCTTGCTCACACACAATAGCTGGTATTTTTTTAACGGCACCCCCGATTTTTAAAAAAATGATATATAAATTTTTTCGACATGCATTTCTTGAACGAAACAGGGGGGAAAATGCCATAAATAAATCCAGTGAGGCTCTTTTTGTGAAAGCTGAAGTAGGCACTGGAACCCTAGGGATCAGAGTGACCAATAGTGTAGTTTTCATGGAGCCTCCGTGATTGACCCACCTAAATGGATGGGCTGAAAATTGGAATGGTGTGGAGTGCTAAATCGTTCCGCGACGTTCAGATTAAATTTTTTCAGCAGTTCCACTGAAATGAGTGTTAAAATTCACTTCAGTCGCATTGAATATTTTTTATCGAATTTTTCATGACTCAATGTAAAAAAATTGGTGTTTTGGGGGAGTGAAGAGTCTTGAGAAATGTATACTTTCGGAGATATCGTCAAAAGCTCCTAAAATTTAACAGGGAAACCCCTTTGTCAAAACCCTATTACTCTCTAAATCATAATCGCAACTGTATAAAAAAATTATGGAGAGGCTAGTCTCTTCATGACGCAGTCGATTCAGCGAGAAAAATTGATGGGTGTAACGGGAAAATTCAGAGATGGCTGTTAATTAATCGGTTTTTGATCTGAATAAACCTGTCCTCTTGAGCCATCAACAGGGGCAGTAGTTTTGTGAAGATGTGATAATATAGCAGAATTACAGAGGTGCATTATTCATTTCCTTGACGACTGTACAACCTATAGTTGATGTAGAAGAGTTTTTGCATTTGTTTCTGGGCGAGTTGCGAATCTGAATTTTTAATTTTCCAGGTTTAGTCCTCCAATTATTGGCAATGGACGCGTAATCAAAAGTGACATGGTGCTTGGTGGGTACAATGTTCCAAAAGAG